>OMNN01098106.1:2745-18912 GCA_900302755.1 Chromis chromis
GGGGGTGGGCGCGAGGATAGTTTCTGTTTTGTTTTTGTCGAATATTCATTTTTAGTCACATTAACCCGCTTTGTAATGTAAATTACTGCCGCTATATTTTTAGTCCAGCCAGGTGCTTTGGAGACTTCTCACATCAGTTTTTGCTTTTTTTAGTTGTTTCCTGGTTTTACTGGATGCAAATCAAATGACAACATCTGCCTGATGATGCATGAATGTAACCTTTGTCAGGCTCCACTAGTCACTAACAGGCCGGATATAGGTGCTGTTTCATAGACCATATACTGTCGCAATGTACTGGATTAAAAATATTACGATCAAAAAGCAGAATTTCTGCCTCCTACATGTTGATTCTTGTAATAAAGGGATGTGTGCAACTGTTTGTGTCAGTGTTTAGTCACCATACTGTACTTTCAGTCTGCTAAGAAACCGATCAACATTGAAACCACCTGCCTAATATTGTGTAGGTTCCCCTCGTGCTATCAAAACAGATCTGAACTGTTGAGGAATCGCCAAACTTATGCTGTTGTCCTGAGGTGTCTGGCACTGGGACTTTGGTAATGGATCCTTGGGGTCCTGTGGTTTGCAAGGTGGGACCTCCATTTATCAGGTTTGTACAAGTATTTTCCACGGATGCGAAGTCTGGAAGACAAGTCTATGCCTTTGGCTCTTGGTCATGTTCCTCGAGCTGTTCCATTGCATTGTACCAAGATGATCAGTGCCATTAACTTTACCTGTCAGTGGTTTTTATTATGCTGCTGATGTGTGTATATTTTTCTTACGGTCAACAAATCCCTTAAGAAGACCAAAATCAGTCATAAAAGCCTGATAAATGTTATTCCTCTGTGCCAAAGAGCTTCATTATTGCACAAAAAGCCCAGAAAAATGCACAAATGTAAAAAAAATATACCCTGGAACTTCTGGACAGAACTGGATAACAACCTACAACCAATCAGAACAAACTGTGACGTAGCGTTAAATGCAAGAAATATGTAAACAGGCTATGAGTGTAGTTGCTTGTTTCTTCCTTCTTTTGGAATAAAAAATCATCCAATTCTTTTAATACTGACGCAATAGGTATTCCACATCAGGGGCAGCCATCTTGGTTGTTTATAAATGTTCCTCCATGGTGTGCATCATATTGGGTTGGACTGGCAATCGGTTTGAATGAGAGGAGGATCAGACACATTCTACCAGAGCAAATGAAACAGGAGCTCTCAGATTCATCTGGTTCACAGGCTAGAAAATAACCACTAGAATTCTGAAAGTAGTCCCCAACACTATTTGTTGTTTGTCTGATGTTAGTGGAAAGCTACAGCACCCGTTTAGTCTAAAAATGATTAAGCCTTTGTAAGAAACAAACCAAAAAAGAAACTATATATTTGTAACCTTTTGTTAAAGATTTACGTCTTCAGTAGACAGAGTTGGAGTTTGGAGTTCAGTGTCACAGACATGGTGACAGTGTTGGAAAGTATTGAGAGACAGACGAACGCATTGTTGGTCTTCGTCTTTTGATGGGATTTATGAAGTGTTTCTTTCTGACTCTGAATTCCAAGTGGTCTTCGTCACATCTCGCACGTGGTCGCCATGACCGAAAGTAACTCTGCTGGGAATAATACTAGCTCATCAAGAATGGAGGAAATTTAGTGCGGAAGAAAAAAAACAAACAGGGAGGCGATTAGACATGCAGCAATTAGTTGATTCACCATGAAGTTTGCATACTTGGCAGGTGTTTTAATAATGCAATAATAGTTTAAGTAACAGTCTTAAAGCCAAACGTTTGCTTGTTTCATGCTGAACGACAGGACAAGACATTTCTAGACGTCCCCTTGGGCGCTGGAGAAGTACACATCACGTTATTCACTGTTTTCTGACATTTTATTGTCAAAATGATTAATTACTGGATTAATCATAATCATGAATCACACCATAAATTAAAGTAATTGTTAGGTGCAGCCTTAGAGAAAATAAAGAAATAGTTTGGGATGAGTGAGATCCAAAGATTAATACCGCTCTCTTTAACTTTAGTTTGTGCAAACATGAATCTTGTGGAGTATTTGTGTGTTTGTGTGCAACTGAATGTGCGTGCACATATGCTTCTGCATAGCTGTGTGTGTAGACATCCAATGAAAGCGAACGGAAAATGTGGAATTAGATTGAATGCCTTTGCAGTGTGTTGGCTTGTGTGCTGAAGCCGTTTTCCTTGATGTGTGTGTGTGTATTCATGGCCTCCTCTTGGCTCGGTCCATCCTTGCGTCAGAGGCCCTAATCTGGTCCTCTCCTCACAAAGCCTCCCTTTGATGTGATTCTGCTGCTGCTGCTTCCTGCCATGTTCAAATAAAGCCTCACAATCAAATTGAGTCTGCCTTCGCCGAATGCATTAGTGTTTAATAGCGTTATTGATCAAGCTGGAATAATTCTACAAACCCCTCTCTCAATTGCTCCCTACCTCGAGGCTAAACCCCCCACCTCGGCCCCGCCAGCGCCGCTTCAGAAGTGAAGCAGTGAGTTGAGGAGTCCAAATACCCTCCAATGACTTTACCTCTCAATGGGTGATATGAGGCCCTTTAGAGAAAAGATGGGGTTGCATTTGTGATTTCCTGCTTGATCCTTTAAGCTTTTGGTCCCTTTTCTTAGACAACAAAATGTAATTTCCCTCCTCAAATCCTTATTTGGCACAGCCAGCATTGTAAAGTCACTTGTTGTTTTGCAGAAAGGAGCAGTGTGACATACGCTTATCTACTTTCTTGCCGAGAGTTCGATGAGTAAATTGGTACCACTCTGAGGTCTGTGTGGTAAATATAACAGGAAGAAACAGCTAAACTTACGACTAAGCTGGTCTGTCTACCAGCACCAAAACTCACTATACAGTCAGTATTTGGTCAGTGAAACCCTTTTACTAACTTTATCTCTGTACAAAATCCACAACTGATTTGAAATGTAGCATTTAATACATGACTGAAATATAGACTTTCAGCTTTAATTCAAGGGGCTTACCAAAAACATTTCATTTACCGTTTAAGAATTACAGCCATTTTTACTAGTCCTCTCCATTTTCCGAGGCTTAGAAGTAATTGGACAAACTAACATGATTATGAAAGTCAGTGACTGTCTAGAACCCACTGACATCAGCAAATATTGAGTTTCCTCTCATGAGATGCTTGGCCAGGCCTTCAGTTGTTTGTGTTTTTGAGTCTTTCTGCCTTCAATTTTGTCCTCAGTAAGGTACAAGCTGCTCAGCTGGGTTGAGATCAGGTAGCTGGCTCGACCGTTTGAGAACATTCAATTTCTTAAGCAGCTCTTTGTGGTGTGTTTTTGGGTCATTATCCATTTGCACTGGGAAGCGCCTGCAGCATTTGATTGAATCTGAACAGAAAGTACAGCTCCATACACATCAGCTTATATCCTGCTACTTCTGTCAACAGTCACTTCATCAAGAAACACCAGTAACCCAGTTTAACTGCCAGCCATACATGCCCATGCCATAACACTACCTCCTACATGTTTGACAGATAATGTGTTTTGGATCATGATTTCTTTCCCTCGCCACACTCTTCTCTTTCCATCATTCTCCTACAACTTAATCATCATTTCATTATCCAAAGAGAGACTCATGGGGAGTCTTGTTGACTTGGCTAGATGTTGTGAAGGGGTTTTTATTCACCAAGGAAAGAATGCTGTAAACATCCACATCCACAATTCCTCTTTGCATCATATATTGATAGGCCCCATGAAGAGCTACCAAATGCATATTCAATACTTGGAACCAAACCTTTTTCCTAATTTGTCATGAAATAACAAGAAAACAGGCCATACCCGGTCCAACTGCTTTGGAGCCTCTGACAATGGAGGAACTATGTCTAAAAATGGCTGCATGACTAACCCTTTAATGCAATTTTTTTGATAATCCTGTTGAAATAAAGTTCAAAGTCTTCACTTCAATCACATCTTGACTGCTTCATGTAGAATCCACTGTGGTGGTGTACAAAGGCAAACTTACAAAACTTGTGTCACTGTCTAAATACTTATTGATGAAACTGTTTATCTTACCAGTTTGATACATACAAAACCTGCTCTTTGCAAAAATTACACTTGACTTTTTAGTTTGATTCAACAAAATGCAGCCCACACCAACAACTTCTTGACACAGAGTTAGTTTGAAGCCAACTCTGACTAAACCTTAATGTAAATGTTAAAAGAAGCTAGCCTAGCAGTCTCCATTAGATTGGCTTGTGAAAACGTGCCGGTGTTCGCAACCTATTCCTCAAAAATACTGAATTAATCCAGGTAGGCTAGTCATGTAACACTTTTCACCTTCTAATAATTATACCAACGAATGTCTAATTGGTCAAAAGAAAGCATATCAACCAACTTGTCTGGAGACTACAGCCTTGTTTTGTAGAAACATCTTAATTAATGAGCTTTAGAAGTGCAGGTAGGGTTTTGTTACCATCAGACAAAGCCAGGCTAGCTGTTTCCCCCTGTTTCCAGTCTTTTTGCTAAGCTAACCAGCTGCTGGCTCCAGTTCCACGTCTACCATAAAGACATGACTGATATCAATCTTCTCATCTAAATCTCAGCAAGAAAATGAGAAGGCGCATTTTCCAAAATGTCAAACTATTCCTTGAAGTTACTTTTCCCCCCACAGATCATTTGCCATGCCTCTACAAGATCGTGCGTTGAGAGAGCTGGCGTCTCTGTTCCTCATCAGTGGACTCCTGACAGACGTGCTCGCCAGCCCCAATAATCAACCCAAAAAAAAACGAGGGGAGATGTTTTCTCTCCGCCGCTCAGTGGGAACAGAAAAGCGCAGTGGGAGGGGAAGGCGGTGGGAGTCAGCTGAAGATTGGAATTCTCTGAGACGTGCTCGGCCCCCACCTCCACGGGCCTTCGCGGGCCAAGTTAGCCGTTAAATCCCTCTTTCTTCTTACTGATGACCCGTGAGTGATGTGGGGGTGGGGTCACGGGGTCAGCAGAGTGTGGCGGAGGAAGGGGAGCGGAGGGATGATGATGATGATGAAGGTGGTAGCGGAGGGGCGGTTGGACAAAGATGGGGTGAAGCCAGGCGAGGAGGCGCACTTGTCTTTCCACTCGTGTAATCCCTCCAATTTGGATTATTAAATCTAAATCTGTGTTCCGGATTCATCAGAGCCCGCATTGCTCACAAATTACTCCCAGGTGTACAGAGGACATTGATTTACACAGTGTTGCTGGGGGGGAGAAACTCAACGTCACTCCAGTTTGGTGATTTATTTTTGTTTTTTTGTGGTGGATATAGAAAGACACTGGGTTGGGTTGAGTCTGTTAAAACTTTTAGATGAGCTCATCATACCACAGATAATTACTATCAAGCAGGTTTTTTTCCGTCAGCCTGATGCCATGCCTGTTCTCTAATCTCTAATCTCTCTCATCTAAAAGGATTCTGATAGTGCTGGTGTTACTGCTGTAGCATATAGTTTGCTGTGGTTTGGCCTTTTGGTTAAGAGATGACTTGTGAAACTGAGAAAAAGGTAAAGGTCACAGCCACAGTCAAGTGCCAGCAAGTGGGAGCAGTTTTAGCACTTTCTATCAATGCTGTGGGAGTAGAGATTTGCTCCTTGACCTTTGATTAACTTTCAGAAGCTAAACTGAATTCAAAACTTTCTCTGACTCTACTATATGCATTAACAGATTATTTTAGCCACTTGGTTGCAGCCAAAAAAAGTTCTTTACACGGTTACAAGGTAGCAAACACTTGACTGCTAGCAATATTAGCATTTGGGCTTGTGTTTCTGGCCAGCTGATGAATCTAAACTCAATATTCATTCTCTTTTAACTTTGTTTTTGGGCTTCATCATCTCCTGAGGCAAATCTCTGGCTCTGTAGTTTCTAATTGCTCCCCCATGTTCACGAACCAGTTGGTTAGTCTCTAGCAAGTTAGAGACTCAGAGCAACATTAGAACCGATGTGGAGTCGTGTTTCTGGTTCTGTTTTGCATGTAGGTCCTGTACTGTTTGTCCTTTTAGCTCTGATAAAGTGAAGTTATGGACTAAAATACTGTGTAGATCTCTTGGAGAAACTATACAGTTGGGTGCAGAATGATGATGTGAATCTGTTACTATGAGTGTATGAGTGTCGTTCACATTATGCATAGTCATTTGATCCATTTTTGAGATACTTGGTGACTGTTCCTGGTGCGCTTGCACAGAGCACAACATGCTACAACACCACAGCTACTCAATTATTGCTCTTCACTTGTCCTACTTGCCAATTTGGCTCCTTGTGACCTCTTCCTCTTCCCCACAATGAAATTCAAGTTGATGGGTCGCAGTTGTGACACAGTTTAATGGATCCTATCACAAAGGGTGCTCGATGTGTTTACATGACGAGACCGACGGTTAGCGTTACAAGTGTTGCAGGAGCGCCGTATCACTATACAAAGGGATTACTTGAACGGGGATGGCGGCCAGATTGAAATCAATACAGGTTTTGATATTTAAAGGCACAGTCTCAGAAGTTTTACATACATGATCATTTCAATTTTTGTGAGCATGTTTTAATTCCCGCAAATACAGTCCCATTAATCGTCCTGTCGATGTTCACCAAATTGCTATCACTGCTTATTGGAATCAGTCTTGTCTTGTCTGCGTTGAGAAATCCACATAGTACTTTTGCATTCTCACTTCTTGAGAGAAACAATAAACATTTGTGGTGCAGTGAGGGAGGAGAAAATTCAACTTGAAGCTCAGCCTTGTTTTCATCTGCATGTCGCATCCACCCTTTGACTTCCTGCCTCTGTCTGGGCTCGTACGATGAATGGGATTGGCACACCTCAGCCAATGGAATCAATGCCAAGGTGAATTGCGGCGCACCCAAAAAGCCCTCGAGTATTTATTAAGATGAGCATCTATTATTAGAGCTTACATTGAATCTGAGCTAACTTCCAGGTATTCTCATTGTTGAGATGTTGTCGTCTTTTCAGCGAAGACAGCATCATTGGGGTCATGCAGGGATAGCTTAGACTGATCCATTATTCATTTCTATTTCGCTCAGCTTTTGCTAAATAAAACGCATGTGGCTCTTTTGTCTTTTTTGGAATGGGATAATTTGGGCTATTGCTGTGACAAAGAAGTAAACAAGTGCTTTGAGTCTTATGTTACAAAGCCCTCTGGTTTATCTGAGCATTGGCAATCCTTGTTTTGCTCTGTTGGTAAAACCTCTTGATTTCTTTTATCATTAGCGCTGTGATCAGTGTTGTGGTAAACAAAGGCTCCAGCTGCTGAATCACCAAAAGGCAGCTAAACTACAGTGGTTTTATGGAAAGCACGAGAATTGCGTGTAATTTTAAGTCGTTTTAAGTGTCCTCTATGTCTCTTGTGGTGGTTAACTGCTCTGGTGGAAACATACAAAGTAGACATATCTAATTTGTGATTACACGCAAGTTAAAAAAAATACATCTCTTGATCACGTTTTACGACTAATAACCACAACTCGCAGGCATGTTACCAGTGCCAACATAAAGCTGCGCCCAGTTTCATTAGAATAGTTTTTTGCCTGAAGCGCTCCCTGGAGGGAAGTCCGAACGATGCCAACCAGCACATTAAAGTGTCAGCAGCGTGAGTGATGGCTGAAAGCTGAACACGCCATAAAGATAGGGAGAAAGGAAAGTAAAGAAACCCGGAGGAAGAGGAAGACAAAGAGGAGTCTTGTACACAGCGGGGTGTTTCATATTTTAGGGCCTTGTTGAACTGAGCACAGTATCTTGAGTGCTAGCGCAGCAGAACCGAGGTCAACACCTCTCCGCTGTGACCGAGGGAGCGTGAAATCTGGACGAGTGCACCCGTATCTTCCAAATCCTGCTGTTGTCTAAACACAGAGGTGGTTGCGGGGGTGTTTTAATGTGCATAAGGACACACGAGATTTAAAATGTAATGCTGAAACCAAAATATAATGGAAGAGGGACTTTCACTTGGGTTTTCCAAACTCTCCTGTAATTCCTAGTAAGTTGGTTGGCCAGGAACTTGGAAAATTGCCTTTGGTTATGCTGCACAGTATGTCTTTTAAAGGCCAGTTAATTTAGGATAAAGAACAAAGCATAAAAGAGCACGTGACTTTAAAAAACACAGATGTTGTTAAAATGGGTTGTGGTAATATTTAGTTAATTATATAGACATAAGGAGATGTATTAGGCTCTGGAAAAACAATAAAAAACAATGCAGTATGGCATGACAAATAAGTTGTTACAGTTTTTGGTAATTCAACACGCCACGATCTGCCAACAGCAACTAATTAAAAAGTGAATGCTCACATACCATTTAAATTACCCTCTACACCAGCATTGTGCTAATTAACTGTTTACCCTGCCAGCATCAAGGTGGAGAACAAAATCATTGAACCATGAGGTGTAGTATCAGGTCATAAACTGCTGCTTTGTCACGTGCAGTAAACATATAAACTGGACTTGCTGGTTCCATTTCAAAGATCTGTGGTTTCAACGCATCCTGATGTAACGTTGCTGCAGTGAAGTTGTTAGCATGTATTTATCGCACGTATTAATATTGCGAAAGGCGACGCTCAGATTGATGAATCCTCTGCAGTTTCCCTCATCTCCATGGGGCGCTTTAGCATTTTTAGCTGTTTGTTTCGGCTTTACGGCTTGCAGCTTTACCAATTAGTCTCACTGGTCATTTTAGTGCAGTATATCATCTGATCATCTTTAGTTTTTAGGTCATCTGAAAAAACTCCATACAAACACCGAACATTATCATCTAGGAACAAAATGTCAACAGGCAAAGTTAGCAACTAATGGGTTAAACTTTATTGGAATAATTAGCAGCGACAGAGCCAGGTATTTCTGTCAGGAGTTGGTGGAAAACAAAAACAGATCGAAAATGAGAATCAGTATTTGCCCAGGACTTTAGTTAACTCCCACGAGAAGTCCAAATAGCAGCTGGATAGCTCAGTGAGTAACACCCCAGACTTTGGCATGGGACATCAGTGCAGGTATCCAGTGAGGACCCTTAGGCAAGGTCCTTAATGCTGCCCCGCCTACCTACCTATGTCCGTCGCTTTGGATAAAAGCATCTGCTAAATGAAATTGTAACCTTGTAAATATGCAGAACTAGAAACTGAATTTGAATCGCATGATTTGAATTTGAATTGCTAAACTTAATAACTGTAAAACAGACTGTAAAAACTGAATTTGAATCCCATGGTTTGAATTTGAATAGCTTTAGACTGAAACTGAATTTAATTCCATGTTCAATTTTCACAATTCAAATTCAGTGGTTGTAAGTCATCCATCTTTATAGACTGCAGTGACCCTGGTGAAAAGTGTTGATTTATGTAAAGGAGTTATGTACTTGATAGTGACTCAGTTATGTGTAAATTGAATCGGAATTACCAGAATTGAATTTAAATTTTTGTAACTGAATATGGAATTGAACTCACTGTCAATCTAATAAATTCAAATTATGTGATTGAAATTCAGTTTCTGGTGTACATACAGTATTCCTGCCCATACAGCTGTACTTTAGAGTCATGAAATAATCAGCCTGACCAGAATATCCACTCAGTGCAGTATAAATGAGCATTGATGTACCATATATCCCATATTCACCATGTGATTACCCTTGAGCAAGTTGAAATTGCTGGTCTGTATAAAGCTATTAGGTTTACAGTATTTATTGTCACAGTATGTTTTGCTAAAAGCAAGAATACATCTGAATGGTTACTATAAAGGCTGTATTCTATGAAGACTTTCATTCAGAAAGAGGATTATATGACTGGATAATGCTTGTTTTTACTATAAAATTCTATTAAGGTTACATTGTACTATAAAACCGAATGCTTGTTTGTCATCAGTGTTTTCAGCCACAGAGAAACGATGACAGCTAATTCATCTTGTTGATATGAAACCTGGTTGGTTGTTTCTATAACTTTTATCTCACAGTAAACAATGATGTTGTGGTTTTGACTTGAATGTCACTCTTCTCATGTCTTTTTGCATTTATCTATTTATCTATATTTGTCTTTCACACATTCTCTGCAGTCACTTGTCATCTCCTGTGTGTGTGTTTTTTCCAACCACACTGTGTACTACCCGATGCATCACGGCTACTCCGGCCCGTTTTTTAAGTCTTCCAGAGGAAGTCCTTTGCAGGTTTAACTCTCCAGCGGTGGGTATGGAAACCTACACTTTGGCCATGACCGTCGGCCTCTTAGAAATGTTCCCCATTTGTGGTTTGACCTTTTCAGATTCGCCAACACGTCTTCTTTACCTACAGACACCGAAAGCCCAGACTTTAAAAGAGATGACGCGTGGGAGGCCCAGTAAACCGGAACCACAGTAGACAGACGAAGATAGTAACTGTGTTTTTTTCATCATGCGCCGCATTATGTCTGTGTGAAGTTGGAATCAGAGACGGCTGACATAGCGTTCAAATATTTTTGCTGTCAAATTTACTTAGAGGCCGTAGATGTCTCATTGGCCACTGTAGGTGAATCTGTTGCCAAGAAATTCTTCTCAGAGCATTGTGACCCAGACAAGTGGAGCAGATTTTGATCAGAAAACCACTAACATGCAACCAAACTCTGTGGCACTGTAGAGCTGACAGGAAAACAAAACCACTGCATCAACAAACAACTAAATAAAACACACGAAACCAATACTAGTAATCAAAACAAACGGATGCAGCACATATCTGCCAATAAACAAGCAAACATAGAACTTCATAGAGAGTTATCTTTAACCTCAAAAAGCAATAAAACTCCCCCATAAAGCTGAAATCTGCCTTGTATTTAGATGAGTATGTTATCGTTAGTAAATCTACCAGTACAGGGCACTGTGTATTTACAGACTGTTGATCAGGTTTGTCGGGTTACACCTGCATAATAATTCACAAGTCATCTGCCTAACAACAAAGAAACCATTTAACTTTTACATATTGCACAAATAGAGAGCATGACAGTTATATTCCAGTGTTTGGATGCCAGATGTGAGTGCAGCGACTTAACTACTTAACTACTACTACTTAACCAACTTAACTTTGTCTTAATTTGTGAAATATTCAAAAGGGTGTGTTGTAGAAAATTCAAGTTTAGATGGGGACACTAAAGATTATCCATCTAGATGATGATCTGGTGTGATCCATGAGGAAGTACAGAAGTAGGTTTCCAAACAATGGTAAATGATAAAAATGGTACATGTTTTTCTATGCTGGAAGACACAACATGAGTAAAATAAGCAGTTGAGGCCTTAATTGAGCATAGGTGGGGCTTTTTGTATCATTATGTTCTTCAGAAATGGTTTGTGGTTCAACTGGTTTGTGGCTTGATCAGAATGGGGTCTAGGAAGTTTGGAGGTCCAATCAACATCTTGGGCCATTTTCATGTTCCTCAAGATGTTCCTGATTGTTTGAGGTGATGAGGGAGTGTACTGGTTCTGGGACAATGTTTATTCGGGTGTCTAAGTCTCATCAACACGGACACCACATAGTACCAATATGATCAATGTTATTCACCTGTCAGTGGTTTTAATGTTGTGGCTGATCGGTGTACATTGATGAGAAACAAGGACCTGTTTTCTTATCAGGTCCTTATATCCCCTTGCAGATGTACACATGAACAGCTGTGGATACCACAGATGCGTACTTGTTTTTATAATACTACTGTCTAGTCTGCTTGCAGGACATTTTCCATACATACAGAGAATGGCGTCTTTGTATTCGGGCACATGCACAGTCGGTGCCTTTATAGCGTATTGGCCACAAACATTGCAGGATATGTAGATATCTGCCTCGTGTTCACCTGCTAATGATGAAATCTAGGTCATTCAAACCCTAGCAGACCCTAGTGGTCCCTCACAGGCTTGTGCATGCGGAAAGTATAACACTAAGAGTCTACAGCCATGCTAGCAACACTGGAGACAGTCTTCCCTAAACCAATTACACCACAGGCCACTTGCACTAGCAGCAGATTATGAACTATAGTTATGTTTTGTTGTGGCAACAGTTTCTAGTGCCCATAAAAAAATAATGACAGTAGCGACAAAGGATGGAGGTGACATAGTTTTAAACTCAAATCAACGTAGGGAGGAGGATGGAGTTGATGGATGGGTCTGTAAAACATTGGAATTTAATATAGGAGGCTGCTGTGTTGTTCCCTTTACAAACCAGCTGCCATATTTAACTCCAGCCAAACCCTTGCTTTAACCTTAATATTGTAACCATGACAGTGACATTCAAATCCTGATCTTTCACTAAACCATATCAAGTAGTTTTTGTACCTAAGGCAGTAGCTACAATGAATGTATAGTAGACCGGTTGTGGAGTGGCTCTGCAGGGGTGTCACATTGTTTTATCTTCAGTTTAGTGTCTTAAAGTTTTTTTAATCTGTATAAGTTGACATCTACAGACTACGGTAGACTCTGGAAAAAAGTTACTTGGCATCCATCAGCTGGTACTGGCAAATAAATGTTAGAAGGGTGATCCAGACCCCAAAGTGGAAGTTGTCATCCATCCATCCATTATCCATACACCGCTTAATCCTCTGTTGAGTCACGGGGGGGCTGGAGCCTATCCCAGCCGACACGGGCGAAGGCAGGGACACCCTGGACAGGACGCCAGCCAATCACAGGGCTAAACATAGAGACAGACAACCAAGCACACTCATATTCACACCTACGGATAAGAATAATCAATCAACCTCAGCATGTTTTTGGACTGTGGGAGGAAGCTGGAGTACCCGGTGAAAACCCACACTGCACAGGAAGAACATGCACACAGAAAGATCCCAGGCGTCCTAACCGGGACACGAACCGGGGATTCCTGTATATTCATTTATAAAATTAGACACTTTATGACTCATTTCTGTATAAAAGGGCTGCACACATCTCAAGTAAAAAAGTATAAAGCCAGTTTCATTGTCAACAGTGAACACATAATGATGCAGCAAAGCCACTCCAAAAATGGCCAGTATAAATTACATTTCCAGTGTAACCACGGAGGTAAGCCTACTGAAACATTGGTAAAAAAATATCTGTGCTATGTAACGCTGCCATGCGTTGAATTCAGAGGGTAGAGACCATACACATATATACGTAGACTTCGCATCGACTGCTGCTGCCGATTGGAGCGACGTGCTTACGCAGCGGCCATCTTGGTACAGTGCCACTCGCTCCTACAGTGCATTACGTCTATAGAAGAATGACATGTTTGCACTATAAAGGTGATCATAAATCGATCAATTGTCAACATATATTCACGCGGGTTGTTTGTTACAAACATGGAGGACAGACATAAATAGAACAAAAGGACATCCAAGCATCCTGTCATAGCTATGTGTGTGACGTTTTTAACAAATCAAACCGTTTGGAAATCGGTCGAAAATTCAGTGAATAATTCTACTTTAAGATTGTGGAGTACCTCTTACCTCCATAGATGTCCATGCACTCCCTCCTCTGCTAGCCCTGTAACAAGATGGCGGTGCTTTAGGCACGTCCCTCCACAGTCAATGCAATGTCTACGTATATATGTCTATGGTAGAGACAATCAACTGATGTGGCTGTTCCGGTTGGAGGACTTGTTGTAGCACTGAGATCTACCATGCTACCATGTTGACACTGACAAAGCCATCATGCTGATATTTAGCATGTATAAATCTTCTTAGAGTAGCATTTTCTAATTAGCATTATACACAAAGTGCAGCTGAGTGTGATTAGGATGTGATTAGTTTAGAGTGTGATGAATTAAAATGTTAACATCTGTTGAACTGTCAAACAAAGACATTAAAATTAGTCGAGCATCATTATGCGCACCAAGTTTCACCGTAATCCATCCACTTGTTTAGATAATTCAGTCTGGACCACAGTGGGGGATTGACCGACAAGACTATCCCTAGAGCTGTGGAGATGAATAGTAGGATAAAGCCCATGAAGTAGTGAGTCAGATGTGGGCGAGCACAGATCATCAGATTTCTGTATTTTGCAAAAATGTTTGCTTCCTTCCCAGAACAAGAGAGGGAAAATACTTCAGTAATGTATTTCCTGTATTCAAGTTCTAGTAAATACACTCATCCAAAGCATGGTGGTTAGTTGGAGAATGACATTTATGCATATTATGTGTTAGCCTCTGCCTTGCTAATGCAGCTGCAGGGATTCTGATCTGAGGCTGAACTTGACCTCTGACCTTCCTGAAGGCATTAAGCAAAAAAAAAAAAAAGGGAACTAATGAACAGTGATACCAACATAACCACACACGGCATCACGCTTAATTTGATCATACACTGATTTATTTCTTGATTTTACTTTGATATCACCATAGTTGTGCTCCGTGGAAGAGTTTTTGGGCTCACAACCACCCAAAACAGGCTTGGGGTTGAAAGACTCAGACTCTGGACGGATGTCAGAGGAGGTGAAGGTCTGGGGAGATGCGGATCAGGACGGGGTTACAGTCGGGTAGTAGTAATGCGAGTGGGTGACAATGGTCCTGCTGTGTGAGTGGTGGAGAAAGGTGTGGGTGGGATGGGAGGGTGGTTGGTGGTTGGCCGAGAGGTATGGGAGGATAATGAAGGTGGGGTGGAGGAGGAGGAGGAGGCAGCAGCAAGGGGAGGTGGCAGGGTCAGGAGGAGCCTATGGAAATGCAGATTGCCTCTTTTTAATTCTATTGCCAGGCTCGGCTTTGATGTAAAGTGAAAAAAGGGATTTCATACTGGCTAACTTTCACCAGGCCTCCCTCCTCTCCTCCCCTCCATCCTCCCGCCTTTAGTCCCCCACTGCTTCGCTCTTCTCTCTGCCTCACTCGGTCCCTCTTCAACTGACAAAACAGACCCTCAGGCACACAGAGCTGTCTCCTCCAAACTTATCCAGCTCTTTATTTATTTTTTTTGCTCTTCACTGTTTTTGCAGTCCTCCACTCTTTTCTTCTCCATCACCTCTAACCTCAGCAGCATTTCAGATTTCGCTGGGAAGTTGCGAGCTGCCCATTTGGCACCAAAACTAAGACCCAAGACGATTAAAATGTGATTTGTCGCATATATTAAAGGTTTTTCAGAGACTTGCCTCACCAGAAAAAACTTGAGTTCAAAGTACACTCTGTTTAAAGCAAGGTAACATGCTGTTGCGTTAGCACCACAACACCTCTTAGTAGTTATATTGTTTCAGGCACAGTTGAGACAATAGCTTTGTTTCCATATAACTGTCAAGCAAATTTGAAAAGTTTTCTAAAGTCACAAAAAAAGGTTAAAAAAATAAAATAAAAAATAAAATGCCAATTGGTTTGTTTCCATTAACTGGTTTGGAACAAATAAACTAGCCTGCATAGTGTCATCTGAAGGTGGTGATAGACTCTGATAAGCATAAACAGAGCAGTTAAGAAGCTAGAAACAAAACTAGTTGTTTGCCAAAACCTGGAAGAAGTCTTCAGGATTTGTTTTCGATCTGGCAAGTTGTGAGTTTTCCATCATATCCACAAGTATTGGACGTATTTCATTCTGTCGCAAGTGTAAACAGCTGATCAGCCATATGAGTTAAATGTTAGCTTCGCCAGAACTTACTTGAGAAAGGTATTTGCATCTCCCATGAGGTCGAAAACCACCAAGTGAGCGTAAAAGTGCTGCAAAATTGAGGATGTTGTTGAATATTGCCGTTTATATTAACTTAATCTAATGGAAAACTTCAAAATGCACCTGAAATATGTGATGGAAACACGGCTATTGAAACGTGACAATCCAGGAAGTCTAGTGCCAGCTCCAGATGCCCAAACAATGAACATTAATTTGTAATGTTAAAGAGTTAAGTCAAAGAGTTAAGTTTACATAGGGAGGAGGTTGGTGTGGATGGATGGGTCTAAAAAACATTTGACATTGGAGGTCAGTTTTAACTCCAACCATTCCCTTCCTTTAACCTTGTGTACATTATTGTAACCATGACAAGACAAATCCTGATCCCTCACAAAACCTAACCAAGTAGTTTTTCTACCTAAGGCCGTGGCTACACTGAATGTATAACATATGCAAACAGAGGAACAGTTTAACTTTATTTAACGCAATACTTCAAAATTGACCTAAAATACGTTGTGGACACTCGGCATGTGTTCACAGTGGCAATTACTTCATCATTTGTCACGATCATAGCAGAGTAAAAAGCAGTCAGGCAACAGATAGTCCACTAGAAATGTGCACATTCGGCCACAG
>OMNN01098106.1:18932-30660 GCA_900302755.1 Chromis chromis
CATATATTCACGCGGGTTGTTTGTTACAAACATGGAGGACAGACATAAATAGAACAAAAGGACATCCAAGCATCCTGTCATAGCTATGTGTGTGACGTTTTTAACAAATCAAACCGTTTGGAAATCGGTCGAAAATTCAGTGAATAATTCTACTTTAAGATTGTGGAGTACCTCTTACCTCCATAGATGTCCATGCACTCCCTCCTCTGCTAGCCCTGTACCAAGATGGCGGTGCTTTAGGCACGTCCCTCCACAGTCAATGCGGGGTCTACTTATATATGTCAACCTATAAGTTTTTTACGCCTGATACCCATTATTAGTAATCAAGGAGATTGATAATCAATAGATAGAACCGATATACACTTGCAGTAAAAGGAAAAATCTTGCTGTAGATAATCAATCGACTCCTTTTATGCAATCTTGCTGGCCCCTAATGTAACATATTCAAATCAGAACACAAAATTGATTGAGGTTTGACGCCTTTTTTGCATTAAGGAGCAAAATAAGAGATATAAAATGGTGTCGTAATCAGGCAGCTTGCTGTCTGTATCACAGGCCCTTCTCAGGTCTCTTTGGAGTGCCTTTAATGAGCTCATCTCGTTCATTTACACAAAGAATTATATATCTATGGTACAGATTTGTATCATCATGTTCTTTCAGGGGAAATCATAGTTCCACGTTGAAGTGCCTTTGTGTTTGTGTTTGTATGACTTCTCTTTGTTTTGGAGTCACTGCTGTCAGGAACAGAGATAAAAACCTTGTAAAAATGCTGCAGTAATGTATTCGATGAAATTAGAACTAAGTGTGTTGTGTCTGGACCGAAAATAGAGCAGAATGAAGTTGGTGGCACTTTAACGAAAGTTGTCCTTTAGGGGTTAAAACATTTAATTTAAGGTGCAAGGGGTAAAGATTATTATTCCATCTACAGACAACGTTTTCAAATCCCTATCTTATATGGCAGTGGTAGTTTGGTCACACTACTTTAACACTTCTTACAGTCCACATTCCCATGATGACACTACCTGTACGCTTTAGAGATCAAAGCATAAATGTACGCTTCTCACTCTCACTCACATTTAGACTGGCTATATTAGAAGTGCTAGATGAAAACACCAGTTAGCTAAATGCAATTTTTTCTCACCTCACCCCATTACCTCAGTCAATATCTAATCTTCCTCTTCCTCCTTGTGATGTTTCTATTGATTCCCCAGACAAGTTTTGCCATGCTCCTTAGCATGTGTATTAATGATCTATCGCTTTCTCTCCCTTGTTTCACACACAAGCGACTGCTGCTCTGACAGGGCTGCCTGTATGAGGAAGTGTGTTTGAGGGTTAGCAGCTGAACGGTTGAAATATCAAGCAGATGGAAACTGAGAGGAATTAATCCAGTTGTGCAAAAGTGCCCGGGTTGAGCCATGTGTTGGGTTCTAGGAATCTGGAATCGAGGGTGTCTGGTCAGAATATGAGAACATGGTTTTTGGCCTTAAGCAGACTGCCAAATTACAGTTGCCTCACCATGGGCACTGACCTGGAGGACAGGCAACAGCGAGGTGGTTGCACTGCACCACAACACACTGCACTAACTGCTGATGCCATCTGCTGGTTAAAAGGGTAAACTACAGACACTGTGTTCACATCGAATGCCTTTCTGCAGGCTGTTCAAGCATTTCTAATACCATGAAAATCCTTTCCTTGCCATCTCTGCATCATTTTGGCTTTCAAGAATCATCAGTGTTCTTGCACTAAATTTAAAGTATGCAGGGGTTTCAACAAGATTAGGCAAACAGATGCGGGTACCATGCTCCTTATAGGACTGGTGTATCTGTCTCGTTAATTTGTACTAAATTATCACTGCTAGTGGCAAATGAGCCGTCACTGTGAAGGCAGTATTCAAAGTCTGACATCAAGCGTTTGAAATATCGAGCAAATGAAACACAATTTGCTCCGAGAGTATTATGAAATGATGTCTGCTCTCTCTGTAATTCAAGATCTAATCCCAGTTGCTGCATTTATGAATGAATGAGCCTTATCACCCCTTGGTATTTTTCGCCTCTTTGGAATTTAAATGTATGCAAAGATCAAAGCCACCCTTCAGGAGGCAGAGGTGGTGCAATAAGCAGAAACCCCCAGACACAGCAGCTCACAGCAGTCCCTCTTCTACTGTAACTCAGTTGCAGCCTTCTCCGCACAGCGCAGCAGGTTGCTACTGCAAACCTCCACCAGGGGGCAGAAGTGCTCAGGGATGTTTTTTTTTCTTCCACCCCTCTTTCCCTAATCACTTTGTCTTCAGCGGTTTGTCTGTCTGCTCAGGGTAACTATGGATTTGCACATGCATGCACATATACACACACAGCTGCTCACACACTCAGAACTACATATGAATATTGATTTCCTTTGGGAGAATCGAGATGTTTACATGCAGATGTACGTGTTTAAAAATGCCTGTACAGGCATCACATTACAGCTGCTCCTGAGCCTGGGATGACATTGCAGTTAGTCTCTGATCACAACTTCACATTACGCTTGTATGTAGCCCTGAAGTGACTTCACAAGGTCACGACCTCCTCGCTCCCCCACCACTCAGAGCTTCACTGCTGCACTGCATTATCAGTGTTCAGCTGCGGCACACAGCCCTTCACAGCTACACATCTACTCACTTACTATTGATACCAGACTGTTAATGGCTGTTCTTATTAATTTCACAGGGAGGCAATCAAACAAAGTCTTATCTGGGGGTTGCAGCAGATGTCTGGTGTAACCTTCGAAATATTTCCAAATGGACCCTTCGAAGACAGGCCACAACCTTGGTGTTGGGAGGCTGGAATCACCGTGGGAGAGAGAGCGGGAAATAAGACGAGAGTAAGTAAGTTGTATGCAAAGACAGTCAAGAAAACAGGAGTGTATGAGATGTAGGGAGAGTGTAAAATTGAGAGAGGGAGGGCGGGCTGATATCAAAGAGGCCTTTGTTCAAGTCTCCCCCAGTAGCTGTATGAGGATCAGAGCCAGAGAGCAGTGGACCTTGAGGACCTTGAGAGGGGGAATTGAATGCTTACGGTGCAGAACTCTATCTTCAAGGCTCTCTGCCCTCAACTTTTTCATTTTTTATCATTAATTATTTCTCGCTAATTGCCAGGATTAGAAAACGAGGGAGAGAGAAAGGGCACTGTGGGTCTCTGGAGTCTCAGACCAGTGTGTGCGTGCGCGCATGTGGTGTGCTCCTATTATGCCGACATATACGCTCCTGGCCCTTATATAAAGAACGGAACAAGAGGAAGAGGCACAAATTGGACATTCTTGGTCAGCAATGTTGTTAGCACTCTGTCGTTGATTGTGCTTGTTGAACCATCAAACTATTTCCATTAAATTTAAAAAGGTGGTCATAGCCCAGCAACGTCCTTGTAGAGTGGATAACACTGAAGGTCATTAGGTTTGATTTCTTTTCCTTGCCTTTCCTCTTACACTCTTCTAACTTGCTTGAAAGCCACACAGTGAAGATTTCTCCACTCTATCTGATAAAAGTGCACAGATCTGTTATGACACTGTGCAGAGTTGAAATGGTGTCCTTGCTTTCTAATGAAATCCAAAATTAAATACATATTGTTGCTCACATTCATACAATTTGAAAACATCAAAAATCCATCAATGTACCAGTAGTCTACATTAAACCCTGACCCATGGCCCAAAGATCTCAGTATTAATTAAAAGTATAAAATGATGAGTTAAAGCAATAGAGATGTTTGCAGATAAAGAAGGATAATTCTGATAACTTTTTCAAAGTTTTTCATACATTTTGGAATCCATTTTCAACATTCCAAAGACTTATAATAATAATAATAATTTTATTTTATTTATTTATTTATCCCCTTAGGGAAATTCAACTTCTGCATTTAACCCATCCTACTATACATATTAGTAGCAGGAGCAGTGGGCTGCTGCGGTGCAGTGAAGTGCAGTGCCCGGGGAGCAGTCAGGGGTTAAGGGCCTTGCTCAGGGGCCCACAGTGGCTGCAGTGGGATTCGATCCTCTGACCTTCTGATCAGTAGTCAGGGGCTTAACCTGTTGCGCCACCACTGCCCCCATTATAGGTAATCCATGACAGATATGTCTTGCTTTATTTTGGTCAAAGGTGCAGTATTGATGGTGGACTTAAATGTAGAGTCAAACATATGAGTTTGTTGGTGAACAGAGGTATCATGCAAAGTAAGTTTGTTACAAAGACAGAATAAACAAACAGGAAAATCATGAACGGTATCATGCAGTCATGCAAATTTGGCAGCTCCATGGAGTAAAAATGGTGCAGCTCCTACTGGTATTATACTGTTTTTGTTGCAGACAGGATTCAGTGGGCGCAGCTTCTCCTTTCTCTTCCCATTTTGGACAGACGGCTAGAATGTATTTAGCTGAATCATCCTCTGCCTAATGAGTTCTTAATGTTCTTGGGCAAGAAGGACATCCTGGAAGATTTTGATGGACTTATGAGCAGAAAGCTGATTGAAATGGCAAACAGATCACAGCCTCGTTGCCAAGATCAGAGCAAACAGAGGAGATTTCTCTGGGAAACAATTCCTCCTCAGTTCCCTATAAAGCAACATGTCCGGATCGGGGTTCTGATGCTCTGTCCAAACACCACACGATAAGAGCAGCTTGCTGACACACATCTTGATAGCCTGTATCACAGTATTGATGCTCTGTGAGTAATAGGTTGTGATGATGAAATAAGTCAATAATGTCATGGATCAAAAGCTTATTTTCCAAACCACTTATGAAAACGCAGTGTGAAATCACAGATTGCACCTGTGCTTCTTTAATCAACTGCATGACATTCACTTGCCAGCCCAGCCCCATCACTCTGTCCTTCTTAGGCGCTTAACACTGAGAGGCTGGACCAGACTAGGCAGGGTGCCTGTAGCTCTGCTTGCCAGCGGCAGTGGCCACCAATATTGAGGAAGTTTCCTCGGCTGTGCTGCAAATACATTACCAATACATCATTTCTCCATACCACAGTGCTGACACTGACATATCAGTCCTGCCAGCTGTGATGTAATATGTTGGAGGACAGGAGAAGTTAGACTGTAACTTGGCTCCAGACCAGAGAACCATGGTTTGCCTTTTCAATGTTCAAATCAGACAGGCTAAGAAATAGTCCAGGACATCCTGGAACACAGCAATGTATTCTGATTCTGTACAGTCTTGTTTTTTACTTTGTAGAGATAGGTGAGCTTTTAGCAGAGCTGGGTTTCCCATCTTTGTCCTAAACCTCATCTTCATTGTACCAACACTGTGGTAGTATTAGTCTTACTCTTCTCAAAATGTCAAACTGATTCTCTTTCAAAGAACCAATTCTCGGTCTTGTAACTACAAGTTCTTTCAGATTACAGGACATTTCATTAAGAAATGTTACACTGCCCTGTTAAACCACTTTTACAGAGGTTTTTCCCTTTTTGAAAGCAATTACAAAGCATTTCGGAGAGAACCCCAAGCAGTTTCTGGCTCACATTTTACTCACTGTGGACTCATTTTTCACTGCAATATAAAGTCCGTCATCTCTATGGAAAGAGCACAACCATGGATAGAGTTAGAGAGAACTCAAGAATGCCTTATGGGCAGTATGTCACAGTTATAATATAAATCGGTGGAAAAAAAACCCAAAAAGACAATTTCTATGATTATTCATTTCCCAAAAATTGAAAAAAATGAGGCATCAACATGAAAAACATTTGCCCACAGGTGTTACCACTACTGAAAAAGGGGGACTCTACATACTATAGATAATTAACTACTTACTTTTAATATGTTTCCTTACTTGTCACCTGTCTGCTCCGTGTAAACACTGCCTGCAGTTCAGCTCAGTTCAGCGAAAAGGTCCCAGAATTTTTGTCATGTTATAGTTTGTTTAGTCATTAATGGCTCTGAATTTTTAGTTTTTTCACAAAATTTGGTGCGAAAAGTTTATTTTAGGCTATTGTTTTAGTAAAACATGTAAGGTGATTTTGATGAACTATCACGACTTGCAGTTTAGGTTTAGTTAATTTTTCAGACTTTTCTGATGATGTTGTAATTTTGTTGATTTTTAAAAAGTTAATATGCCTTTTAAACGTACTGGTGGGTTTTGGGGTTCAGAGGGTTAAGCCGAACTCCTAAATACAGCATCTGATGGCAAAGCATTCATTCAGAGAAACATAATGTGGTCACTATGCATTGGTGGTTCAGTGGTAGAATTCTCGCCTGCCCGTGGGAGGCTTCGGTTCGATTCCTGGCCAATGCAACAACTTTCTTGGGACAGTGGTGGCCTAGTGGTTTATGAAGCAAACTGGTACCGGTGGGTATAACGGTGGGTCGCCGGTTCGGTGTCTCTTCATATTTATTTTTAGGTTGCAGTGGTGCCCCTAAATGTGAAAAAGTATTGATACAGACAAATAGAATATCATTAATGCTTTTCCTTTTTAAAAAAATCATCATAAAGCCCTTCCACCTTAAAGAACCTCATACCAGATCCAGAGCGTATCTGTTATGACGCCATTTTTTGAAAGCTGCCAAGCGTGGCACCTTCACTAAAGAGGCCGTCTGCTACTACTATGACTAAAATCAACGTGGCATTTGTTGTGCTTCATTTCTGTTTCATCAAACGCGAGTTGGAGTTGAGAATTTTTAGAACAGGTTCAGTAACACCAGTGCCACTGACTCATCATTATAAGGCTGTTATTTACTCTCTTATTTACAGTTTTCATGAGGTGGAAGTAAAAATGCCAGGGATGTTTCAGATTCCACTCTAGCCTGGTGATAAGTATAACGAGTATTTCAAAAGTGTCTCTCATCCATAGAGTCCAATGTTTTTCAGTTTGGTATCACAGTTTTGCAGCTGTTACCGACCAAATTTGGGGATGTTTTTTTAAGATGGAAGTTTAAAAAAAAAAAATAGTCCAGTCCTTAAGGGGTTAAAAATACAGCACATGCTCAGAGATTACTAAAGATTTTGAAGCATATAATGTGTTTAGGACTGGAGAAAGTACAGGGATGCAACAATAGAAGCTACAATATTTTTGTTTTTTTAAGGGTTTAGTATTTTTTTTAAAACCTAGAGTCAAATTTATTCAGAATCCTTTCAAAACCTATTTATTTTTACCTTTCAATTTTTCAAAGTTTTAAAGTTATAAATGACTAAATCTCATCACAAAGGCTGCTCAAAACGGCATCTCTCTCCTCAACCTACAGACTAACTCTGACAGAGAAAGCAGAGAAGAGAATGAAAGAGTGGAGAAGCAGCATTTAAGCAATTACACCAAGATCACTGTTAATCGCACTCATGCACAAATATTTGTCAGCATTTCATTATCAATTTTCACTCGCATATGCAAGTGAAGTGCTCCCACTGTAGAGCCCTGCTGAGATGAGTTTCCTCACTACACCGCACAAGTGTAAGAAACCTGTTTAAACCAAAGCCTTTTTTTCTCCATTAATGTATAGCTTGTTCTCATGCTATCGCCATTTATCACATTGAGATCAAATCACGGCGCACATTATCCATCTTCCAATAAGCTTGGCTTTATTTCTCATCAGTTGATAATAAAAGCCCTTGTTGACAGCACAGCACATCCGTCTGGCTCCAGACCAGGTCCCGTGGCTTCTGTTATTTTTGTTGTGATGGATGAACCTGCCTTGTTGCTTCTTGTCGCGCCGTACACTCCACCTTATGCCTTCATTGTATGTCCCAGTTCAGCGCCGCCCGTTAAAAAGTGCAGCTTGAGCAGCAGAAATGCTAATGTGCTTTGACTGGCACCCGCTGACTGACGCTAATGCCACAGTTTCTAACATTAATGTCACCATGGCTAATTGGTTAGATTAGCTTTGGACACTGACATACAGTAGCTTAAACATGCTTCATACTTTAAGACAGATCTTGTAGCGCCAAATAGTCGAGGCAGTTACTCAGTTCACAAAGTAAACTGACTTGAAGTGGAGTAAATATAATATTCGCTGTGCGATATGTTGAGTAGTAAAAGACTTTTTTTCCCTCTCAGTATTAATTTCTGGTATTTTAAGGTCAGCAGCTTGTTTGGTTATTACTAATGTTGGCAGGGCACTGAAGCGCAGGTGTAAAATTAACCCCGATCTGTGCTCACAGGAGCTGTGACTTTTATTTGTCATGTTAACCCCCCTCTTTCTCTTTGTGTGTCTCTCCTTCCAGCTTCTTTTCGGCCGCTCCCCCGACTGTGTGCTGACATTTTAGCATTAGTGCTTCTGTCAGAGTGTGAAAGAATCAACTCGTACTGTCCCCCCACAGCACCCCGGGACAGCCGACCGTCTGATTGGTATGTGCGTTTTGTGAATTCTCCGCACCGAGCTATGTTGTTTTTCAGTCAGCACTGCAGCCTGCTGCGTATCATTGGGAATGAAAGCGCCTCGTAGCCTTTCAGTCCCTCTAAATCCACCCAAGATGATTCTATAAAAGAGTGTCAAAGGTTCAAAACATACAATATTCTCACTCAATCCCTTTGCAAAACCACTGTTCTGTTCAATCACATCACTTTGTAGCCGTTCATACCCTGTCATCCAGCCTCGCTTCTACCTAAATCCATGTGCCAGACCGACGTCCAAGACCTTGTGGGTCATATGAAGAACACAAGCACTGGCTCTGCCTAAAGCACAAGGCCTTCATTATGTGGATCCTATATGTTCAAATTCTGACCATCCAGATGGACAACCAGAGGGCATAAAGGCCCACATTGGTGCTGCAGATGAAGGTGTGTGTCTGTGTGCTTCGTTTTCATGTTAGATTATCAGAGAGTTTTGTATTTGTGTCAGGTATGATAAAATTAATGTGTTTTTTGTTTGAGTGCTAGATAGGGAAGAGTATAATGTGTTTGGGCGCGTGGCCTGGCCTGCCTGCTGTGCTTAGTGTCAGGATACAGTGTGACTGCACAGAGTAGGCTGGCATGGCTGGGCATGCCCCTTGCACCCCCACGGGGCTTTTGGAAAGTGCACGTCTCAACAAAATGTCACTTTAACTACAGTGAGCCACCCTAAACACAAGCAAGTGCTCTTTCTGTTGTAGACTCCCCTCGCTCTCTCGTCCTCTATCACTCACTTTCTCTTTCTCGTTTACGAAACACACCTGAATCATCCTCTCGAGGAAAAGAGGCGAATGTTAGTGTCAAGCAAACATGCTCCGTAATTAGCCGCTTGCTTTACAGGACGTGCAGCCTGTGGGTTTGTATGCGAACACTGCAGAGCCACGTATATACAGATGTATTAGTCACAACTGTTATAGAAAATATGCCCACTTGAGAGGCTCGTTTTTGTGCATGAGTGGAGTTCAGTAATCTCCTTGTATGTTAATGATGAGAAGAGGCATATATTGCCTCAATTCAACATCTCAAATGCTATATGAGTAGTTATGCAATTATGATAATAAGCATTTTACAAGCTGCAAAAGAGGCGCCAGGGGCCAAATGGGGAGATGAGGGAAAAGTTACTTAGTCCCTGAAAATAATTTGACGGTAGTTATTACAGGCTTATTGCTGTGGATGACATCTATTTCTCTGGCTTCTGACAGCACATCATCCTGACTTTCCTATAATAGCTTTGGTTGGCAGATCAGGACTGGTGAGAATAAATTAGAAATGATTCCTAGAGCGCAGTATTAGGGGCTTTTTTTAAATAGTGGCACTTTCATGAAAAAAGGGCCATGTAATCACTCAGGCTAGACTTTGATTAAGCGGTAAAGTGAGCTGGTGAAAGTGTGGATGTCATGGTGACAGAGCTTATGTGGTTTTGACATTTCATCCTCCACGTTGCTCCCTAATTCCAACCTTTCCTCGTCTTCCTTGTTATGCCAGACGCCTTTCATGTTGCTTCCTATTCTTCATTTCTGTTCCTGTGTCATTTCTGCTAGTCATCTCGCTGTTATCTCGTCCATTGATTTGCACTATCCATTTTGCTGTCTTTTTTCGTTAACATTACAATAACTGTTACGCAAGGTCCTGGTTTACTCCTGCGATGCTTTCATCCCCTTGCGGAATGCTCGTTATTATTGCCTCTGTTATAGGTTTGCTGCAGTACTCCATGTGCTTCGCTGCACCATGACAATGACATTCAGAGACATGCAGTACTTTCTGTGTTCATTAAAAGACAGAATACAATGTACCTGAAGGTTCTCAGTTTTTTTGAGCACTGGCAAGCTAGCACAGTGGACTTATGGACATCTGGTGTGGGTGTTGTTGAGAGTTAGACTAGACTGAGCTTACACTGAAGATCCTTTCCAAACATGTTTTAATCCTCTGAACCCTAAGCAGTTTGTGGGCATTTTAGCTCCTGTCAGGGTTTTACTTATTCTTGGCCTGTTTTTCTCTGCAAAATACAGTCCTGCACCTCTGTGAAAACAACACAACCATGGCTAGAAGTAGAAGGAACTCAAAAATATCCTTTGTGCAGCCATAAATTATAAAAACAGAGGAAATGAACGTTGAATTTCTTTGATTTCCACAGGGATGTCTATTGTTGTTCGTCTGGTTACACTGCATAAATTGATGTGAACTTAGTAGCACAGCTGAATGAAAGAAATCATCACACAATGAAAAAACAGACCAGAGCGCTCTCAAAAGTTGCTAGTTACATAATAATTTAAGCAAGTATGACAAAAATAGAAAGCTAAAAAGTTGAAACAAATGAGAAAACAAGCAGAAGGAGCTGCAACAGGCTGCATGCGCACTAGAAATCTCTTTTTTCGACTAGCTGACTCACAATTTTTGTGACTTAACACCTGTTGTGATGAGTGTGAACCACTGACAGCGTCAGAGAGAGAGAGGGCTCATAAACAGTATGGACAGGAAGAGAGGATTGTGAAACATAAACCTAAGTTTAAATATGTAACACTCGCTCAGGAGAAGTGTTCGCATATACACACAAGTTCACAACTCGTCGGTTTATACCATGAATGATTGATATCGGTGACAGATGGAGGGTCTGTCTTTTCTCTTTTTTTGGGGTTGGCTTCCAGTAGAGATACTCTTCTTGGGAGTATGAGGTCAAGAGGGGCAGTAAAGTTTAGCACGGCAGAGGGTTGATACTGAGATTTGACACTCAGGAAAAAATGTCACTACTGTCACATTTTTACTCACTGTGGGTTCAGTAGTTACTGCAGTATACAGTCCTGCACCTCTATGGACACAGCAGACCAATGCTTGGAAGTAGAGAGAACTGAAAAATGTTTTCTGGTTAGGATGACACAGTGATGATGACATAAAGTATAACAAAATAATAAAACATGAGTTGAATTTTCTTGATGCTGCATTTTACAAAAATTGAAATAAAAAATGAAATCAACATGTACAGGGGCTTCACGGTGGCTTAGTTGTTAGCACCGTCGCCTCACAGCTAGAAGATCCCCGGTTCGCGGAGTTTGCATGCATCTCCCAGTGCAGCGTGGGTTTTCATCGTGTACTCCAGCTTCCTCCCAGAGTCCAAAAACATGCTGAGGTTAATTGATTATTCAAAATTGTCCTTGGTGTGAATGAGAATATGCTTGCTTGTTTGTCTCTATGTGTAGCCCTGTGATAGACTGCCGACCTGTCCAGGGTGTCGGCTGGGATAGGCTCCAGCCCCCCCGTGACCCTACAGAGGATTAAGCGGTGTGTAGATAATGGATGGATGGATGGATCAACATGTACAACACTTTCCATGTGCTCAGGGGTGTTACAAAATGGTGACTCTACATACTGTAAAAATGTAA
>OMNN01098106.1:30680-50191 GCA_900302755.1 Chromis chromis
TTCACGGTGGCTTAGTTGTTAGCACCGTCGCCTCACAGCTAGAAGATCCCCGGTTCGCGGAGTTTGCATGTTCTCCCAGTGCAGCGTGGGTTTTCATCGGGTACTCCAGCTTCCTCCCACAGTCCAAAAACATGCTGAGGTTAACTGATTATTCTAAATTGTCCGTAGGTGTGAATGAGAATATGCTTGCTTGTTTGTATCTATGTGTAGCCCTGTGATAGACTGCCGACCTGTCCAGGGTGTCCCCTGCCTTCGCCCGAGTCGGCTGGGATAGGCTCCAGCCCCCCCGTGACCCTACAGAGGATTAAGCGGTGTATAGATAATGGATGGATGGATGGATAATCTCAATGTATCACCACCCTCCTGCATCACAAGTTGTATGCACACAAAATATACCCATATAGTACGACATATAAATCCGTGTGAGGTCATATTACAACATTATACTCTACTTCTGGATCAGGGTAATTCATAAGTTTCCATCTTGTATGCTATTGTCCCTTAAAGTGAAGCTGCCTTTCACTCCTAACTTAAACTTTTCTGCGGCCACAAGTGCCAGTTACAAAACAATAGTAAATTGTGCTAATAATATAATACAAGCTTATATTAGCCAGCATAATCTGCTGGTCATACAAACTCTCGTAGTATTTTACATTGAGCAACAGTGCAATTTATTGCTTATCAACTTTTTAACTTAAGAAGAGAATGTGTTATTTCTTCTTTTATTAGCTATATAATGTCACTTAATGTTAACTTGAGATAAATCCTTGCCACCACATAGTCTTAATGCCAGACCAGAAACTCTAGATTGAAGAATGAGATTGGGTCTGCTCAACAGAAGTGTGAAATTTACGTAATCCACTTTTTGCATCAGGACTTTTGGCCAAAGATAATCGCATCTGATGCTTCAGCATGCCCAGCAGTCATTTCTGGGTTGGAGTGGTGGATTTTTAAAAGTTTGAACCCTGTGAGAGGCAGTGGTGGAAGATGTATTCAGATCCTTTACTAAAGTAAACAAGTACAGCAATGTAAAAAAATGTCTTTATCAGTTATAGTAATTCATGAAAATCCGATCAGTACAAATGACGTCACTGGATAATTAAGATTGTAGCATCAGTGTGTCAGCAGCATGTTATGTTGCTTTATAGCCATTTTATATACAGAGACAGCAGATATATCTGAGAGGTTGTCACATGATTAATGGGAGAGAAAAGAAGAAAGAACAAATCTGTTTCCAGTTTCTGGACTTTTTCTCCAATGTCTGATGATTGGTGAGACAGTGAATCATTTGAACATTTATTGAAATGAAACCATGTGAGAAGTTTAGTGGGGAAATCACTATTTGGTGAAACTGTTAACAACTTATAGACATAAAAAATGTGACCCAACTGTTGTGGAAATCTGGATGAGCCGTAGTAAAAGCAATCAATGTGCAACAGTATTTGTATAAAAGGAGTAATAAAGAATAATAAAGAAGAGAAATGCAGCTCATAAACCAGGATGGCATTCAGAGGTCTGTTCAAGGGTCAAACAAGACAATATTGTAGCATCAAACATTACAGTCTCAGCTTCTCATGGAGAAAAAAGGAACCAAAAAGGTTATAAGCTACTGATTTCATCTTTAACAAAGTGTTGTATTTTTAAAGCCTATTACATTATTCTTTGCGTAAAATCTTCATCTTAACAGTTAAAGCTGTCAAATAAATGTAGTGGAATAGAAAGCACAGTGTCTCTGCTGAAATTTGGTGGTGTGTGGAAGCATTAAGTAGCACAAAATGGACATACAAGACATTACAACAGCTGATGAGTGAAAGGTTTTCACAGCATCACAGTTGATAAAACCACATAAACCCTGCAGTCCTGAAGAGCGGAAAATCAAGCCCCACACCCTTCTTTGTTCTCAGCTGTGTGCTAACTCCCACGCAGCTTTGTTTCCTTTGTGCCCATGGCAACACATCTTTGATAAAAACCAGTTTCAGATGCTGACCGAATATTACTTTGTGAGTCCTAATCAATAGAATTTGCGCTCTAATTGCTGATGATTGCCGTTGTTCTCCTCACCCGCCGAGATTAAATGGGAATTAATGTAAGCTCAAAGTATTGAGGTACAAGAATCGGGAGGGTTTTTGGTGTAATCATGTTATGGACGGATCACAGGCGGAGTTGTGTGAAATTGAATTGTGGTTTGTACACAGATGAGGTCAACGTTGGCCTTTTATTAAGTAAATAAAAACTCATACCGGCCAGTTACGTACATCCTGCTCAGTAGATTCAGAAGGCCGTGTTGTATCCCGGAGTTTCTCTAGAACTGAATAAGGTGTGGTCGGTCACGCTGCCTTACTGAAATACCATCCCTAAAACAATTTCATGGTTTTCAGTAGAGGCTCACAGCGTCCTCGCCGATCCAAAAGCTGTTCTGTTGCATCAATTAGATTGACAAGTAGAACGTTCTGGGACAAACATGGACATAGTGTTCATTGACTTGTGTGGCAAATTGGACAAATTAAAAGCGGTGGAAAACACAGCAGGTTTTTATATAAAAATCCAACAAACTCTACTGTCTGTTTTCAGGCTTCTAGTTCAGATGATGTTCCTGCAAAATGGGCGGTAGTGTTGTTGGAGAGAATCGAATATCTCTTTGCCAATACCACAGATTAGTGAAACCTTGAGAGGGAAATGAGACTGATTGGAGAGAAGAGCTAATTAGATTAGAATTATTTTTCATTAACGTCATTAGTGCGGTGGATTAAGGAGGGAAACTATACAGTGGTGAGAATAATGCTTTCAACGTGCTCTCTGCTATGAGCTGGCAGCACTCGATGTAAAGAGATATCCCATTCAGAAAATTAGCCACTGGAAGCGATCATCACCAGAGCAAATATTGACCGCCAATTTGGATAAGTGATATAGGGGAAAAAATAAACACATTGTGAACTTTTACACCATATGACGATACTCCCCATCCTTTTTTATATGTTGAACTAAGCCGGAATGACCAGCCGCGGTTTCCCCCTCAACATTTATTCTGGAGCGATATACCAATTATTTTTAATGGAGCTGAAATAAGAATGGCTCGAGGAGCTCGTGAGCAGCGGAAGGCGAAAAACCTGCCAGCGGGTGGGACGCAGCAGCGCAGTGATGACCTCATGCAGGAAGCTGTGGCCTTCTTCTTCCCCTTTTTCGGTGTCTGAGAGTGACGGGTGGCGGGATACGAAGCCCGGCCGACAAGGTTTGGATCTGGATGTGCCGGGCGCTGCGTGAGCACTTGGACCGACCCGTGTTCACCGCAGATTGACAGGCGAGGGAGCTGCAGATGTCTCACCTGTCAAGAGGCGTATCGCTAACACGGTGGACGGTGACTGATGGAAGAAGGGATGGATGAGTGGAAGGGAGAAAGAAAGGCCCCTGTTGAAGTGAAGGGAGAAGGGGGCAGAAGAGAAGGGATTTGAGGAGGAACAGCGGGGAAATATGAGGAGATTCTTGCTAGAAAATGACAAAAGGAAACACAGGCAGGAGGGCAGAGGAGTGAAGGATGTAGGGTGAGAGGCCTCGGTCCCTCTGGTAGCTGGGGTGGATGTAACTTAACCAGCAAGAGCAGTTAATGACATTTTATATAACTATTAAGCAATTATTGAATACACAAAGCCTTTTTATAGCATCCGAGCACCACATGCATTGGGGACTTCAACAGAGCAGGGGAGCAAAGGGGATTAAAAAAAATCGTAATAATAAAATCACTCGAACGTCCGGGCCAAAACCTACATTTTCATTTGGCAAAAGCAGTCACGCTTGTGCATAATCCGCAGCACACCTCGGATTTCATATGTGACTGGGGTTTGTCCACAGTGGCTTCAGCTACTCCACTTTAACAGGTACAGAGCTCTCTCCATATAGCAGACCTCCTTTCTGGCTGCTGTTTTCCCCCCTCCAGGCTCCCAGTGGAACAGAGCAGAGACACACTTCTGCACTCAAGCGATGAAGCCAAGCTACCTAAAGGCCTGCAGGTCTATAAAATGAGTGGCAGTCCCCAAAGTCTGGTAATGAGTGTGAACGTATGGATCAGAAGAGGGCCGGCAGTGTCAGCCTTAGGGGGATCAATTAATGCCAGGATCAGAGTACGTACAGGAATACGAGACAGATAAAGGCCTAGACTTGAAAAATGAGGGGCATCGGGAATAAAAATGAGTACAAGGTACTCGATGTACTGACAAAAACACAACACTGTCAGGACTTTTTTTTTGCCTTGTTCTTTAGCCCAAAGGAGCCTACAGCATTCTACTGCCTGTAAATGCAATTATAGTGCAACAAAATAGAAATGATGTCATTGGTCCTGTCAGGTGGAACAACAAAGTCCCTTCACAGCAACCCCCCTAATGGATTACCTACAGTTTTCACTTAACCTTGCAGCTATACCAGCCACTAACAGACCACAACATACTGTATATGGATTGCGATCAGTGGCAAAGACAGGATGTGAGGCTTCACTGACCCCTGGTTAACCCATCTACTGTTGTTGCACTTCACTCCAGCTGCCTGCTGGGATCAAGGACAGGTTGTCTCTTGACTCTTACGATGTTATTTACGTGTGTGTAGATTCTCAGCCATCCAGGTCATGGTAATCCTAGGAGCATCAGTAGAAATCAACTGGACTTCTCTTGTAGGTTCTTGAAGACGTTTCACTTCTTCAAGCCTCTTGGATGAGAGGTGAAACTTCTTCAAGAACCTACAAGAGAAGTCCAATGTTATTTACAGACACAGCTCCAACTGGGAAGTTATTTTCTCCTGTTGCCACTACACTGGAAGAAGTTCAGATTCATGTTTCAATGCATTATATTTCTTATTCACATCCCCATTGATTGTTAAAGCTGTATTGCAGAAGATTGGGAAGCTGAAATGAACAAGACTGTCTTTAAAGTTAAACCAGTTTCAAAACAAAAAAATTCTAATTGGGGCAGAGGTGGCGCAACAGGTTAAGCCCCTGACTTCTGATCAGATGGTTGGAGGATCAAATCCCAACTGTGACCACTATGGGTCCTTGAGCAAGGCCCTTAACCCCTGACTACGCCCCGGGCACTGCACCGCGGCAGCCCACTGACCCTGCTACTATTAGGATGGGTTAAATGCAGAGTTGAATTTCCCTAAGGGGATAAATAAAGGTTAAATTATTAATTATTATGATACCTTCACAGATGACAAATGTGCGTTGCAGTGGTATTTGTTCACTGATGTTTTCTTAAGGTTCAAGTCACAGTGACTGACATCCAGTCTTTGCATTAGTGCATGTGAGCAAGGTGTAAGAAGCTGATGTGAGAGGAACTTATTGGGTCGATGACTGGTCAGCATCAGAGCTCAAACTCCAGAGCTGAATAGTCAAAAAATAACAATCTATGTCTTGTCTTAAAAAACTTTTCCTTGACCTCAGTGAAAACATCATGAGGTCAACGAGGCCAAATGTGAAGGAGAGTGCATAAGGACACAGCAAAGAGAATCCAACTATACTTACACTTGGCTACGTAATCATGCAACATTAGATGTTGTTGATGTGCTGCCACTAGGAATTCTGGGATCATATTGTCTCCTTTTGTAAAGGGTGAGCCGTTACAGTTAGTGTCCTGTGCTAACGGAGATAATAAAGGCAGAATCTTTCCTGAGCTTATTACTTTAGTTTATTATGATTGCTTCTTCCAAGCAAGGATGCAAGACAGATGCGTAGGAACCTCAGGAGCACAGAGGAGCCCAAGCTGCCAAATGAGAAATCTTTCACTCCATAGCGTCAGTCTACTGATGATGAGCTGCACAGCTGTGTCACCTGTCAAATCAAACTGAGACCCAACCAGGTGCAGCATTTATACATCACGCCACTTGATAAAAGACCTCTATGTAGGCTCCACCTGTGTTTCCCTCCTCGCTCCTCATCTCCTTAAGGTGCATTTAAGGCACTGGAAGATCCTATGATGGCTGACTGGGAACGATTTCTGTCATGGGAGAGAGGACGCGAGGAAGCATGAGTTAGCGTAATGAGAAACACCCATCATTTCACTCAATCAGAAACTCTCAGAAGCAAAAAAAGGCGAATCAACTGTAACCCATCTTCTCTTACTGGGTTCCTCTCTCTAGTAGTAATCATCTCTGAAATAGAAAGATGTGCTAGATGTGCACGAATGCATCCTTAAACTCTTACATTTGTAGGATTGTTTTAATTACAAGAGGCCATAGTTTCTATTTTTTCAGCCGACTGAAACAAACAGTGGGTGATTTATCATTGGTTCAAAATCAGAGGGGAGTTTTCATCATGCCATAATGGCCTTGTGGACATTCTTTGCTATGATTATGGTCATGTCAGTGCTGTCACGTTTTAGGAAGACGCCACATCAGAGCTGCACACATAATCACAGTCTCCTGGGTTTTATCGGCAAGTAAAAACGACACCGTCAGAACCCTGCTTCTAATTCCAGCCCTGAACCCAACGACAACTGCAAATCATTTTATTTGGATAAATATGGACTATTTGCTCTTGGACCGTTTCCGAATGTTTATGTGTTCCTGAATTAGTTACTGAGTGTTGCAGCGGTATTAATCACAAGTTTTTTCTTGCCAACGGAACAAAGTTGTCAGTAAAAATCTGCTCGCCCGAGCTGGGACACGGCAGATCTTGGTTATATTTACTCTCTCTACAGTAGCACCATGGGATCTGCTGTGAAAGCAACCTCTGTCTAATCAGGAGAGAATATTCTGGATCACTTAGCTTTAATATTTAATCTGCCAGGAGCGCGATGAATGAGATGCTTAGTCAGAGGAATCCCTCATGACTCATGATGCTCCGACATCTACGGACATTAATGAGGAAAATTTGAATTTCAATAATTGCTGCCATTTGTTTATAAGAATCATAGAAGTTCAGACTCAAGTTCATGTGAATGTTCTTTTCATGATAATCACGATACACTGGATCTCTTACACCCACTTACATCCCATCGTGTTCCTTCATTAATGAGTTAAACACTTCAGGGTTCATCATTTCTACATCTACCTATTCCGTCGCTGTATAGAGTGTCAGCCTTGTATATTGTTTCTAAGTGACTGCGTATTTCATGCTTTTCTGAGCAGATTTTACAGCTTGTTAGTGATTGTAGCCTTTTAAAATGCTCCTCAAATATCAATGTGTACTTTCCAGGTCATGTATATTATCCCGAATGCCCCGCATGTTCCATTAAAAAAAAAAGGAGGAAAAAAGGCTACATTCATCAGAGGAAACTAACATATAATTCAACCTCGCTTTTTTATTATTTACAGAAAAGAAATCAGGAGTTATTCTGTGGAACAAGGTGCACCATACATGTCACAAAAACAAACCAGGAAAAGGCAACTAAAAATAACTGCAAAACCAAATCATAATATTTTCTCAGGGCACTGTACTCGCACGTACGCGTGACTGGCTGACACAAGGAAAATAGACAAAGAAGATTTTTAGAAGTATTTTCTTAAGACCTCACTCTATTTCCCGTGAAAATATTGCATGGAGTACATGAGGGGAGTACATGATGTATGAGTGAGGAGCAGGAGGCCCAACTCTGGATGCCTGGGAGGAAACAAAAAAAGACTGTTGAGGATATTGTAATAGATAATATCTATACAAAACGTCTGAAAGAACACATGATAACAGACATTTTTATAATTAGAATTTCTTTAATTATTGTTTGTTTACTGCATTTGACCTGCAATAGCCATTCACTGCATTTACATGATATACTTACCTCCATATTGCAGTTTCTATTGTGCATTCCTGCATTGAGTTAAAATGTCCTTGACATGCAAAACGGATTCACATGCAATAATGAATGCATATAGTGCATTGCTACTGTTTGTAATTTTGCATTATCAGCTTCTCTGCTTACTGTTCACTCTTCTACAGCCACAGCTGTATTAAGTTACTCATGCAAACTTAAAATACACCAATCAGGCATAACAATATGATCACCTGCCTAATATTGTGTTGGTCCCCCTTATGGGGTCTAGGAAGTTTGGAGGTCAAATCTTGGGCCATTGTCATGTTCCTCAAGATGTTCCTGATAGTTTGATGTTGTTGCCATGTGGTGGGGTGCATTTTCCTGCAGGGGTAGGCCAGTGACATTTGGGATTCCCATTTGCATGAGGGAGTGTGTTTGTTCTGGGACAATGTTTATTTGGGTGTCTAAGTCTCATCAACACGGATGTTAAAATCCAAGGTTTTCCATCAGAACACCACATAGTACCAATATGATCAATGTTATTCACTTCACCTGTCAGTGGTCATGATGTGGCTGATCGGTGTATCTGTTACCTCAAAACCCGCTGTCAGGTTGAAAAGGCATTTTGTTATGTCTTACAAAGTCACCAAAATTGATGTATGATGAGAGCAAGAAAGTAGTAATGCTCGTCTGGAAGATATACCAAATCTGAGGTTAAAATCATGATATGTCATCAAAATGTTTTTATTACACACGTCGTATTTAAAAAAGATATATATATATTTTTTTTTATTTTTTGCCAAAATCAAACAGTCTTTACCAGATTCTAAAACATTCTGAGCTCCTTGCCGCAACTGAGAACCCAACATTCACATGACAAAAATTCAGAGACTTCTCGGCTGAGCTGCAGGCAGTGTTTACACAGAAAGTATGGAAAGTAATTAAAAATGTAAGTAGTAAAATATCTATAATTATAAGAATAAACTTTATTTCTATAGCACTTTGCTAAACCAGAGTTACAAAGTGCTTTACAGCAGCGGTCCCCAAACACCGGGCCGTGCACCGGTACCGGTCCATGGGTCATTTGGTACCGCACAGAAAGAGTGATAAATATTGTATTGATTATCAGTCTGAAAGATGTTTTATTTTGAAAAATTACCGGATACATCAGCCTGTGCATCTGTGCCTCTTGACGCATGTCGAGATGCTCGTCTTGGTCACATGATATGTACCTTAAAAATTAAGCCCACAAGCTAGCAAACATGAGTAGAAGACAAACGTCTTTGGAGAACTTCTTTAGAAGGGGAAAAGGCCCAATGAGGAGACAGAAGAAGAAGAGCCTACGACTTCCAAGAAAAAGAAAGCTGCATTTAATAGACAATATCAAGAGTCCTACTTAAAATACAGGTTTATCGCTACAGGTGATTCTCATGCGCCAAGCATCTGCATAATATGTGGCGACCAGCTAGCAAAGAGGCAATGAAGCCTTCAAAACTGCTTCGACATGGAGACCAAGCACCCTGCATTAAAACACAGGCCTTTGGAGTTCTGGTCCCCGAGATTTGACCAGCTCATTGCAGAGAAACAAACTCAGGGATGCCATTAATGGTGAGTTATATTTTTATGCACTTTCTATTTGTTTTTATGCCATCAATTTATTTCGTTATATTTGTCCCCACCCCTTGAAGCCCGGTCCGTGAAAATATTGTCTTACATGAAACCCATAGGTGGTGCAAAAAAGGTTGGGGACCTCTGTTTTACAGTACAATATCATACAAGATAAGGATACATAGTATGTAGTCACCCTTTTTCCTGTATTGGTCACAGCTGTGGACACTAGCCATGGTTGTGCTGTTTCCATAAAGGTGGAGGACTTTATATTGCGTTGAAAAAGTCTGTGAGAAAAACATGACAGGAGCAAAAAAATTGGTTCAGAAGCTTAAATAACTTCTTTTATATACAGAATGTTGTAAATTTGTTTGGTTGCACCGTAAACATGGTTGCTCCACAGTCGTGTTTCCTGTGAAAAATATGAAGCATTTAGAACTTTGATTAAAGTCTACCCCTCTAAGATCAAGAGTGACACTTTAAGCCCAACATATCCTCAGATTTTAAAACCCACTTGTGACTGATTTATTTACAGTGTACGACTTTGTCCATGTGTGTAGTAATGATAAAACTATATGATTGCAGCTATGTTCTAGTGTGCCATCAGTCATTCGTGTTGCACTGCTCAAAAGGACATCTAATGAAGATGTATTGCTGCTAGGATATCGGGCAGTGGTTTAGATTCTCCACAGCCATATTACAGTCATTTTATGCTATGGTGCATTAAAAAAAAACCTTCGTACCGCATATTTTATCCATTGCAAAGGCCACACAGCGGGCCAGAGCTATCAGCCGTGTTTATAAAACAGCACGTACCTGGCGGGCAGCGCTGCCATTCATCCTGACAACTCAGGCGGACAAGACTGATGGAGTGCTGACAGCGTGGATGGATGGGTGCGGGGGGGAAGGAAGGAAAGAAAGATGGAAGGTGCGGAGGCTGGCACCGGCTGCTGGGTGAAGGAGAGGAGAAGGAGAAAAGGTGTGTAAACTGGCAGCACATGGGCCGATGGAAAGTGCGAGGTGGGGTTTGCGCAAGGTGTGCTGCAGGGTCGGTAAAGGAGAGTATAATGGGGTGTAGGCTGATGGTGATGGTTGTCCTGCGCGCCACAGGCCTCCCCTGCTCCAATGATAACTTGCGGTTTTTTAGAGTGTTCCTCGGAGCCACAAAGAGGTCTAAGAAATGGTCGGCACTTGGCAAGCGGCGGACTGTTCCATCACAAACAGGGACCTGGGACCCTCTCTCGAAGAAGGAAATGTCTCTAAACCATATACCACCCAGTTTACTCTGGCACAGAGCTGGAAACCAAAACTTTTATATGCATAGCTTTTGGAAACGGAGCAGATGATGGACGAGGGCGGAAAGCTACCTGCTGGTAAAAGGAACACCGGGCTTGTAAAGAGCGTGCATTTCCCTTCATTTGTGACTTGTTATTTCAATTAAGGGATTTGAGAATCAAAAACTGGGGAGCTGAGTTGGATGTTTGTTCTTATTCAGTCACTCTTTGGTTGTGTTTTGATCCCAGCGTGGTAGTAATTTGCGTTTCTGGTTTGTGCTTAAAACGGTCCGGGGTACGACATTAAAACCACAGATCACAAATACCTCTGTAAGCAGACAGAATGGGCCCTGTTAGGGTCTGGTACAAGCTGGTCACAACTGAGCAGGAACATAGTGTAGCTCTGGCCTATTTCTTCTTCTGGAACCTGCTTATAGAAGCATGTTGATGCAATTTTTGGAAACGGCTGCACATATATCTGAGACATTCATAATGCTGTTCTTAATATTTGACGTCTGGAGTACAGATTCAAAGTTTATTAGTCTCCAATATGCCCATTTGTTTCTCAATACACTTGCGTTGTGTTCCATCTTTCGCAGCATTCAATCAGTTTTATGTCTTGTAAACATTTTAACTTGTCACTATAATGTATAGTCCATGTGTTTGTACTAAATCTGTTTGAAAGGTGCTGTAAAGATGGTGGCCACGTCCTCCCTTTGCTAAAGTCAGCCTCTAACAATCCTCATTTAACACCTTCACCTTTCTATCTCCACTATCATGTTCCCTCACCCTTCTGTCCCTCAGAGGGGTTAAAGGAAATCATCTCCTCCCTCTCTCCCTCCCCTCCCTCCCGCCTCCATCTCCTGCATTCTCTGACCTAATCCGTCCTAAGTGTTTACAGACCACTCCATTTCTCAAAGGGGGTCAGCTGGTCTTTGTCAAACAGACCAATCTGAACCAAATGAGTGGCAGTGGTAGCGCTACAGGTTAAGGAGTTGTGTTTGTGAGTACAAGGGTGACTCTTGTGGTGTAAAATTAAGGAAATGCTTTTTATCCTTTTAACACACAAAAAATCCGCCCTGTGTCCTCACTTGCCTCCCTCAGTTGAAGTGAAACACACTTTTTTTCCCCTTGATGCTCATTCAGGGAACGAAAGAGGAAGTTGCAGCAGGAGGGAGCTACATTTACTCCTGGCTTACAGGATTTTAAGAGACTTACGATAAAGGCAGTGAGCTCTTTCCTGCTGTTATTAAGCCTTCTTGCTGCTCACCAGCTGTGACCAAGTTCACATTAGAAATTCTAGCCTTTAGCAGGTAAGATTTCAAGGTCAGCCAGTTAATCAGTTTTCTGGGATCATGTTTCATTGGTCAAGCAAGTAGGACACAGGAGACTGAAGTTAAAGGTCACTGCAAAAACAGGATAAATAGTCTAAAGTCACACTAGTGCGATAATGTAAGCAGGCTAACATGCTTACAGCTCATGATAAAAACATGCTGACATTTACCAAGTCAGCATGCAAACAGTAGCTAGCACAACACAGAAAGTTGCAGATGTCCTTTCTTTTACAAACATTTGATCCTAGCCCAACTTGAAAGGAGACAGATGACCATTCAGGACCTATGAATGGCCATCTTTCATATTCTTAAGATATTCTATTCTTAACAAAAACATTAAATGTAAGGTTAGGGGATCAACAAATTTGTGATTTATGGGGCTGAAAAATGAAACTAACGCAGAGGTGCCGAAGCTGCAGTTCCTCAGATTGCCACTTGAGGCTGCCTCCAAAAGTAAATCAGTCCCCATAGACCCCCATGTTAAATGCTCAACTTTACTGTAGAAATAAACATGTTCAGAACGTGGTGAAGAAAACAGTTTTGGTCTCAGTTGCTTCACAGTTTATGATAAGTACGCAGGTTTTAAATTTTTACATATTGCATCCCTTTAAATTGTATTAAAGCCTAAAGTTATGCACGATTAAAGGTGTGGCCACTTTGAGTGACCGTCACAGGACAGTCCATGAGTCACCGATGTTCGCATGATCTGCCTCAGCTCCACTCCCACTCCAACTTTTTGATTTTTTGGATTAGCTGGGAGTTAGGAGGAGTCAGGCATCTCCAAGATAACAATGGCCAGAGCCAACAAACTGAGCTTCTGAACTGCTTTTAAGGAAAACCTATGAGTCATGTCACAGGAGGTTTATCTGTCTTAGGATCGACAAAGTTATTGACACATTGTCTTGAAATCTTCATTGATTCTACAGTATGTTGTTGTGCATTGCTGTATCTTGAGCCACACTGTTATCGTGGGTAAAACATGTCAGCTGCAAGTTATCTGACTAGCAATATATACTGTCAACATGTGCTTTTACTCACTGTCTTCTTAAAACTAAAATTGAATGTCCCTCTCTAGAATGTGAAATATGCATGAATTTGCATCAGATTTACGGGTGTCCGGCTTCCTCATTTATAACCCATCCACTGCTGGACAGTCCTTCACTAGAACACACCACATAGGGGGGTTAAAGGTCAAACAACAGGTTGAGAAGTGGGAGGAGTGAGAATCTGGGGGATCACACAAGCAAACAAGGAACAAAAGGTGAGAAAGGTCAGATGAGGGAGAGTGAGAAGTGGAAGAGGGAGTCCACAGAGAGTGGTGTGTGGGGTGGAAAGAAAAAATGAGACGTGTGAGTGTGTGTGTGTGTTCAGCTCGTGGAAGCAATGTATGTTTTTCTGTCTGAGCCGCGGATCAATGCCGGGACAGCGAGAAGGGAGGAAACAGGATTGTCGGTGGGATGGGACCGGATTAAAGGGACAAGTGTGGAATCTCGGGGTCAAGGCTAAGATTTAGGTCCTCAACCTTGAATGTAGATCATAGGAACAGCTTTCAGTCTGTGGGGGATCTGTGTGTATATATGTGTGTGTGAAAGACAGAGAGATATGGAAGTATTGTGGGAAGAAAAGTCGAATCCTACCCGGATTTTTCATGCCTTGCCTAAGCACACAAACTCTGCTTGATTGCCTCTCAATTGAACCGAAACCTCCGACACACACATGCGCAAACAGACATGCAGAGATACATATGAGCTCATTTAACAGACGCACACATTTAGCTTTAAAAATCCAGCACGGCGGAAAGCTCCCACACGGTGAAATTCTTCTCGTGAAGACAAAGCTGACATACGTAAACATATAAAACAAAGCCCAGAGCTCCATCTCTATCAGTGTTTGCTTTTAAAGAAGGAGAATTAATCAGACATGTTTGAGAAGCCCTACGTTCAATCATCCTGCCATGTGAAGCCAACTCCCCTCCTGTCTTTATCTAAAATATCTCTGTTTTAATAATATGTCAGATAAGACTATTAACGCCGTCCCTCACTCTTCCCCTCCTTTGATCCCAAGATAATTAAACACATATTCGGATGCTCTTCTTAGCCGCCATTAATCATCAGATGTCGTCCTGGACGTTCATGCACTGCAGACCTCCTATGCACTGCAAGTTAACTCTTGCCTGCCAGGCACAGCAGTGTAATTTATGAGTTGTAATTATGGAGGTGTCAAAGGAACAGAAACAGTCCTGCTGCATAAATGTGTGACGTGCTGCGGCGGGTGATTTCCTGTTTTTTGCCCTGTTGACCTTGTTGGTTGACCTGTTTCTCTTAATTATAGGCCACAATGTGACAGAAACAAACATCAGAAATCAAGTTCCAGCAATCGGACGTTGCAAATTTAAATTTTTCAATGAGTGTGTTCAGTCTGTTTACATCATTTAATTGTATACAACACTGCCAGGATCGCTAAAAAAATTAATTGCAAGTAAATCCATAAAGAAATCAAAGGTTCATAATATGGAGCAAGCATTCTAGAAGATCATAAAGTCTGGATCTAGATTCAGATCTTCGATAGTGCTGCCAGACTCGTGGGTTTATTCAATTTCCACAGGGACCGTGAATGCCAGAGCTGCATACTTGTGGTATCGAGAGGAACTTTGAATAAAAGCATCACCCCATTGCAAATGTGACGTTTTGATCTCGAGGCATCCTGTTCACATCTTTGATGTTTATGTATGCATGTTAACAGTGTGAGTCTAACTCCCAAACCGCCTTCTCTCTTTTGTGTTCTCTCTCTGAACTCTCAGTCTCAGTCTCTCAGTGAATGCAGTCCAATGAGGCAGAACGCTCCCAGAGGTTGTTGTCGTCATGGAGATCAGGTTGACAGACTGGAGGTCTTCCGACGGAGCAGCAGCCGCTGATACAGCCAATTACATACCAGGTCTTACAGACGGATGGCGCTTTAGAGGACCATCGAACACCGGCAGACCAGTCAGGTTGGTAAATACGAGAGACGTCATCTGTGTTGCTGAAGAGTGTGACTTTACCGCTTGCTGCTGTTTAAACCCAACAAATTGGAAGTGATACGGGTAGGAGTTAAGCCCACATGTTTTCAGATATCTCACCTATGTACCTACTGCATATGTGTGGAATGTGTCCAAATACACAGACGTCCAGTGTGCACAGTATGTTGTCGGTCTGTGACCAGTTGGTTAGAGTTTTGGTGCTAGGTGTTCTGACTCAATGGATGTGGTAGGTACTTTACTTATACTGTAGATATTAGCTGGCATTTCACATCGCGCAGTCTCCTCCCCTTCTACTATCTGCATGCTACAGATCTGGCTACAGGAAGCAACAAAAACCTCAAAGACAACAGCCTAACCCAAGTTTTGACCAAGAGTTTGATGAGGATCTTTGCCATTTTCACCTTATTTCCTGGTGTCACTAGTAAAAAGGCCAAATACCCCCTAAACAACTTCATTTTCACAAAACTCTGCAAATATTTAATTTTGACTAAACTCAAGTAGCTATAAAACGACTGCCTTCTGATCTGATTAAAAACAAGTAAACAGGTTGGAATTCAATGACAGACAATTCCCAAAAAGGCACATATTTTACAATTTCATTTAGCAGACGCTTTTATCCAAAGCGACGTACATAGGTAGGTAGGCGGGGCAGCATTAAGCACCTTGCCTAAGGGTCCTCACTGGATACCTGCGCCCTGACCGGGATTTGAACCACCGATCTCCCATACCAGGGTCTGTGGTGTTACTCACTGAGCTATCCAGCTGCTATGTAATGTAATCAGTAAAATCATTCCCTCAATTTAATAACAGTGAGGCCACAATGAACAATCTTGGGCTCTACAGATAAGACAGAATTAGGATAATTTTGAAATGCAATAAGTTTCCTTATGTGAGATTCTTTTTAAACTCCAGAAAAAATTATAATTTGACTGTCTTTGCTTATTTAAACAATGAGTCAGTAGCAGTGATTATATTGAACCTGCTCCAAAAGCTCTCAGCCGCAATTGTGCCAAAATTGATATTACAAAAATGAAGCACACCAACAATACTCCACAAATGCATGGCATTGGGTTGTGATTTAAAAACAGATCCGTCCTGGTATCAGTGCAGAAACCTCCAGGGTGGAAAGGGTTAACACTCGATGCCTTTTGTGCTGTTGAAAACCGCACATAATCATAATAGTCGTAAGCTGGTTGCAGGAGAAGTAGCATGATGTTCTTGGGACCTCGTACAACATTGCACTGGCTACCTGTCATGACCTATTGCAACAGTTGTCTGTGTCCAAACCTTCACATGGATCATCACTTGGGTTTCATTGTTTTTCTTTCTGTCTGTGGTGAGACGACCTGCAGCGTGGGGGAGGCGAGAGCTTCATCACTGTTTACCTTGTCCATGCTTGGACTACACTAAAGCTGTGTGTGGGCCAGACCCCCGCTGAGATCGGTCGTGGAACTACTGTCAGCGGTGTGAGCAACACCAATCTCGCCTCCCGCTGTACGGACAGGTTCCGCACCATTATCTGGGTGACTTGCTAACCAGAATTCCTCATGTGTGAGCTGTAAAAAAAGCCTGTCGTTTGGTAGATACTTTTATCCAACAACACCATGAGCGCGTAACTGATGCAGATGTCACACTTTGGGCTGAATGATGCTGCACTCTGCAAGTGAAAAAATCTTTTGGGGGATGCATTCTTCATTTGCTTCATCGCTCTGCATCATTTTTGCTCTGCATCGTATAGCTTTGAAGCTGCTCTTTGTGGATACTCACCGTTGTTAATTCACTCTGTGTTTTTCATCTCAGCCGAAGTGAAACTAAAGTAAGATTTTTGTCCCTCTTCAAACACTTTGTGCCATTTATGAGTTTCTAGTGGTTTTCCAGACTAAGCAGCTTCCCCCGATCACTCACAATGAATACAAACACTGACCAGTCATTATGAGTTGGCTTTGAGGTTGTCAAATCCTGTCAGCAGTATAAAAAATAATGCTGAGAGAGAGATGAGAATAGAGCTGGCTGCAGCCCATTTTAAACATCAGAGATACTAACAGGATGTCTAAAAATCGCATGTTTCTTGTCTTATTTACTTCATGAAGATCAGAGAGAAGGAGTAAAAGGGAGGAGATGGAGTGTATTTGGTTAGTTTAGGATTGCGTGGCCTTCTTGTCTGCAAGATCACACTGAGCTACGAGTGCAAATGAAACCAGCAGTTCAAAGTCAGCAGGTGTTAGTCACTGTGGGGTAGACAGCTTTCTGTCAAGGTTGCAAAGGTTTAAAGCTCAGTCACAGCAGCATTTATAACAGGAAACCATTATAGCATTACACGGGGAGGTGTCATTATTATTCACATAAAAGAGTGGGCACAATAAAAGTAACAGCTGTCAGTATAAAGCGATGCAACATCAGATCAGCACCAGAAACTGTGTCCTCCAAAATAATCATACAGCTGAATCAACAGCTTTCTAAAACAAAAGCTCAACATTGCAACCGTCATGCTGGTGGGATTTATTGCTGGACTGTTGCAATAGCCTGTGTTAGTCTTAGCAACAGATGAGTGACAAATTAAAGGAAAAAGCTGAACTCTTGATCCCTACCAGGGAGGATTCTGTTGTGTTGCTGGGGGCATTTTGCTGGCATGGTGTGGGTCGACTTGTCCGCATAGAGGGTAGAGTCACTGCACATCAGTACAAAGATGTTCTGAGTGATCACCTTTATTCTGTGATGAAATATTGATATCTTAATGGGAGTGGTCTCACAATACCCCCATCCATCCTGGGGTCACTGAGAAGGTTTTATGAGGATGAAAATGATCGTACGCTTTTTTGGACCTCACAGTCACCAGATCTCAACCCAAACAAACAGCTATGGTAGATTTTGGAAGAATGATGTTCATCGTTCCAGTAGAGATCCAAAGACTTAGAAAACTGGTGAGTGAACACCTCACTAAGACACTGTATGTTGGCTTTTTCCTTTGATTTGTCACCCATCTCTGGGTTTTGTGCCTTTGATCTGTTATCAGTGATAAGTCATCTTAAAAGTGCTGAGAAGAATGAACGCTCAGAGAACGCTGAAAATAGTGTGTCCAAAACAAAGGAAGTTACCATTATCAGTAGTGTGTAATGCTAATCCAGAGTCGCTTTCTGACATTTTAGGTGAAAATATAATATGAAAGTAAAGGTTTGCTCTTCTTTGTGCAAATTACAAAACAGCTACAAAAAGTTAAGCTGGGTTTTTTGTACACATAACTGATTTGGCTATAACAAACTCTAGTCCATTTGTCCGGATAGTGTGGTTTGTTTGGATTGGTGAGAACACTGACAATTAAACTGTTCTGCAGCCCAAACAACTAGACCAGGATCAAGTTCCAAGCAGACTCTAGTGAGGTTTGCTTGTGGCCTGAAAGCATACATGATAGCAGATCTTTGATTTTATCATGAATTCAAAAACCAAAACCATTAATAATTATAAACTCTACTAATGAACTGTTTCAGAAGTGGACTTATAATCAGTCTTTATAAGCAATGTTAATGTAAATCATTTGGTAACCGTGGTAACATGTATGCTAGACAAAATTATTTGCATAAACAGTTCATTCTTTGTGCCACCAGAGCACATTAATATCCACACAGGAACCATTAAACCACAGACTGACCTGCTGTCAGTGAACAGGATCCAATCAGTCTGTATGACATCAAGTCATTGCCTGTGAAAATGAACCGGACCAGAAATGCAGTTTTTTTTCTCTTGGTCGAGATCAAATGAACTGAAGTAGAGGTGTGAAAACCACCTCAGGTTTGCATGTTGCCTCTGGCAAGCAAGGAACCTTGTTTAACTTGTTTTCAGCTACACTCTTCTAATAGGTTCTTACCTCTGCTGGTGCCTTTTCCTCATTTAGAAAGACATTAAACATACTAATGGCACATAAACAAACAAACTGATAGATGCAAATGTAGCTGTAGAGTTTAAAGCACTGCCTGAATGAATATTTCCCTTCTACAATTATACATCTTATATTATACACACCAATCAGCCATAGCATTCTGACCACTGACAGGTGAAGTGAATAACATTGATCATATTGGTACTATGTGGTGTTCTGCTGGAAAACCTTGGATTTGGCATCCATGTTAATGAGACTTAGACACCCAAATAAACATTGTCCCAGAACAAGCACATTCCCTCATTCAAATGGAAATCCCAAATGTCACTGGCCTACCCCCACAGGAAAATGCACCCCACCACATGGCAACAACATCAAACAATCAGGAACATATTGAGGAACATGACAATGGCCCAAGATGTTGATTTGACCTCCAAACTTCCTAGACCCCATTCTGATCAAGCATCAACAGGATGCAGTGGAACAAGTTTCATTGACAGAGGCCCCACTGCACAACCCAGAGTACCCAAAGGATCCACTGCCAACGTCCTGGTGCCAGACCCCATAGGACACCCTGAGAGGTCCTCTGGTCCATGCCCAATGGTTCAGAGCACTTGACCACATAAGGGGGATCAGATCGGAAGAGCACACGTCTGAACTCCAGTCACGTCGGAC
>OMNN01098107.1:0-11150 GCA_900302755.1 Chromis chromis
GCCTTGGTCCATTGTCGCAATATTAATTATAATATAATATTAAATTATACTAGATCAAACTATATTAAGTTATTTTACCACATTACATCACACTATATTATGTTTATTATATTATATTATATTGTTTATTATATTACGTCATATTGAATTATATTATAATAAGTGACCTCATACTATCTCATATTATGCTGTACTATAGTATTATATTATAATATTTTATAACACATTGCTTTATATACTATGTAGTATTACATTATATGTTGTCATATAAATATTATATTAGCTATTACATATATTATATACTACTTACCTATTTATTTGTTTACTTATTTTAATTTATTTTCTCTCTCTCCCCCCCATATTCACGACAACCTCAATTCACATGAACTATAAATGCAAGTTTTGTTTTTGTCCGTTGTATGTATGTCTATTGTATGTCTACTGCGTATGTTTTATGTCACTGTTTTTGCTGTGCTTTGTTTTTGTCATCTTTCTTCACAATAAAAAAAATAAAAAAAAATTAAAAATTAAATAAATGTAAATACATACACAGTGATGCACACACCACTCTATAGTAACACTCCAGTCACCGTAATGGTTTATCACATTTGTAGGAGTGACAATTGTCTCACAACATCAAGAAAAAAAAAAAGTTGTACTGAGTGACAGTGATTCACTAATTAGCATGAATACTATACAGTTTTATCGTCATTTACCAGAACTGCAGCCGCCAACTGAGCTCGTCTTGAAGGTAAACTACACAACACGGAACAGACCACAGCTGGGAATGAATCTCAGGAACCTGTTGCCGTGCCGTGCCCTTCTTCTGCGCTCTCCAATGCACGCCACGGGGGACATATGAGAACACAAATGCATGCACAGCGCCACTCACAAACACAGCTTGCTGCACAGAAATAGCCGGCCGTCCTCGGTTCTGCTTTGCAACGAAATAATAATGACGAAAATCCCTCAGCTCATTCAGAGGCAGACAGATCTATACACATGTGAATGGGCATAACACACGACATCTTATCTTCGCTGTGAATGGGGCCAGAAAAGCTGCATGTTGAGGTGCATCTCACCCTGCGTCTCTCATGTAATGACACAACAAAATCGACGCCACGCGGAATTAAGCTCCTCAGCTGGGATGCCATCTCTAAAGACCTGCATGTTATCTGTTAAGGAAACTGCCATTGATGGTAATGTACCTTCACACTGGGTTTCAATGATTATATTTCGTCTTTGATCTAAGCCTTTTTCTCACAATCATTACTTTTCCTGAGAACAAAATGTGGGCCAGACTCCATATTTATTGAGGCTGATAAATCTAAAAGCCTCTATGACCTACATGTAATATGGAAAGATGCACCTATGCATGCTTTAACCCTCTCAAATCCAAGCAGTCACTGTCGGTCCACTTTTCACTGCAGTATAAAGTCCTGCACCTCTATGGAAACAGCACAACCATGATTAGAACTCAACAATGTCTTCTGTGCAGGGCAGTGGTGGCGAAATGGTTAAGTCTCTGGACTACGGATCAGAAGGTCAGAGGATCGAACCCCAAGGCGGCCATTGTTGGGTCCTTGAGCAAGGCCCTAAACCCTTCCTGACCCCAACTGGGGTATGCCAAAAGAAAAATTCCTTTGGGATTTTTTGGGGCAGTGGTGGCGCAACGGTTTAGTCTCTGGGCTACTGATCAGAAGGTCAGAGGATCGAACCCCAATGCGGCCATTGCTTGGGCCCTTGAGCAAGGCCCTTAACCCTTCCTGCTCCAGGGGCGCTGTACCATGGCTGACCCTGCGCTCTGACCTCAACTGGGATATGGGATAAAACACATTTTCACGAATGCTGTAAAAATGTATTTCGTGACAGTAAAGGTTCCTTTCTTTCTAAAATCATTAAAAAGTAGAATTTGTCTGACTATATATTTTACAAAAATAAAAAATAAACAAACACCTGGAGTCAACACAGGTGCTAAAACATGGTGAGTCCACATACTCACATTGATATTTTACCACTAACACTATATCTTTTACTCGTTTTCACACTTTTCTGTTGTGCTCTCTGTAAACACAGTTCAGTGTAGTTAAGCCAAGAAGTTCCAGAATTTTTGTCGCGTGACTGTTGGTTGCAGCTGATTCACTAGTGGTGTTTTGGTTGCGGCAAGAAGTGCAGAATTTTTTGGTTTTAACAGAATCTGATTTAATTTTTGGCAAATATTTAAAACGCACGAGTGGAATTAATTGTTTTAGATGAAATTTTGTAGTATTTCAGCTTAAATTCGGTTAATTTTCCTGACAAATCATGAATGAGTACTTCAAGGACTGTCGGAGATTTGACGATCTGACAATTCTTTCCATTCCTTCTGGCTCTGATAAATGGTGAAATTTCAGTGATTTTTAAAAAACAACACGCCCTTCAAACCAGTCGGTGGGATTTGAGATTCAGGCTCACACACAGACCTTATCATATTGCTATGTGCATTCGTGTACACTATGTTAATGTAGAAAACACGCATGCACATTGAGCACACATGCACAATTAAACATAAGACATCTTCAGTGTGCTTCAATGTGCTTAACAAATCTCTCTTTGTCATCAGTAACGGTCACAGTCAGCCGACACGTTCTACCGAGAAATATCACTGCACAAACACAGTACATATGATGCAGTTTGTGGATAGAGATTAATCAGATTAAGAGGATTGTCGTAGGGGCCAGTGCATCTGGCACTAAGCTTGGCCTGCAGGCACGCACTGATCCCACAGTAGAAAATGCATAAATAGGTTTTGTCTGCAACCTGCCAGCTCTGTAATCAAAGTGGAGACGAGAAATCTTCCGCATGAGTGTGCCCTCTTATTGAGTTCTTTTAAAAAGGACCAAAAATAAGAGATGGTGCTAGAAATACCTGCATAATAGCTTTGTTTTATGCAAAATGGATCCTGGCATCTTCTTGTGGAAGATCTAATCAGGATAGAGGGCTGAAAGATGTGACTGTTTTACTGTTAAATATGGACAAAGTAGTGCTAAAGTATAATAATCGGATGAAAAATATGACAAAGAGGAAAGGGAGCACTGCAGCACTGCAAAGGGGTGACTCATGGGGTGAGCAGTTAGGGTGCATGCCGCATGGGCTCATGTGACGCGAGCAGCGGATCCTTGGTTCAAATCCCGGTCAGGGAGCATTTGATGTGTATCACTCCCCTGCTTTCTCCCCTTCTCTACACTGTCTTTATGAAACTAAATCTTAAAAGCTTTGCATTCATTGTCATTTGGGTGTGCAGTGATGTGCATTTGGTTATATGACACAGATACGATCAAAGCTTTTGGACTTCAATCCATGTCATGAAGTAGGTTTTGCATGTTTTCCTGAAGGCAAACTGGTCTGGTGTCCACTGAGAGTACATGTCATGAATATATACCATGAGCAAACAAGCCTGAGCAGAGAATAAATATCATGCTTCCAGCTGTGTTTGCTGCGTGATATATGTGTGTACCTGTTGGGCGACTGTTGGCTTAAGTCCAGAGGATCTCCCTCCGCCTTAACAATGTGACTGAGCCGAGTGCTGAGCCGAGGGGTCTTAATTGGCCGCCTCCCATGCTGCTCAGCAGTGGGGCGTAGCAGGCTGAAATTCCTGCATGCCTCAGAAGTGGCTTTGCCTTATGATTGATTATAATTATGGCCTTCACTGTAAATCCTGGCTTTCCTGGGTGGGCGAGCTAACGCGCCTGGCGGAGGCTTAGATGGCTTGGTAATATGTAGTGAGCGCACACAAACACACAGTAGCTGCACATACACACACGCGCATCAACAACAATGAACACACTGAGTCATTTGCACACACACACACATTTCTTCTCCCAGCCCTGTCCTTGAATGGTGGATATGGGAGTTTGACAAAACCAGTCAATTAAGGAGAAGCGCTCGCTTCCTCTGGAGGAAACAGGGGGGGAGAAAATTGGAGAGGAGCAGGGAGACAAGAGGAGGAAGCAAATATAATGCAGGGGGATGATGGCGGCTATGAAAGAAAGGGAGAGAAAGTAGAAAAAACGATGTTCCGAAGTAGTCCTGTCATGCTACTACAAGAGATAAATGACACAGTCTGTATGTATTTTACAACTGGAGAGGCTTAATTATAGAGATTTGTGTTTGCTTGGAAATGAAGGCAAATTATTTCTCATACACAAAACAACAGGCATACCAGTAAAAAGGTGAAATGAGTCCACATGGGAATTTTGTCTGCTGCATGCATTTGAGTGACAGAAAGGAGCAGCAAACAAACACAACTAGGTGCTTACACTGAATTTATAGTAGAGGGAGGGACAGAAACATAAAGGCAGAGAGAGGGAGAGAGAGAGGCGCTGGAGGTGTTTGCCAGGTGAGGTCTGAAAAAGCATCAGACAGGAGTGTGAAAATGAGCACAAATGGCGGCTTCCACATGTAGAAAATGCATAGCCCGGAGCACACTGACATTTCCACCCACTCGGTGATCAATCTCTTTCTTCTCTCCCCTCTCTGCGTCTCTCCTCACTCTGCCTCTCATCGCTCTCTCTTTGCCAAATCATACGAGGCTGATTTCCTTTCAAGTGCCAGATTGTGTGTCATAGACAAAACTGGCATCATGTCTCTTTGTTTGCCGTAATGAAGTGGAACAAAGGTTAAGTGTATACATTATGTTTTCGAAATCCCTCGCATTCGGCGGGAGTGGGAGTTTCAGTTTCGGCAACCGAACCGAGGCACCTGGCAGATTTTGGCAATAAAGTACCCGGCTATTCTACTGCATTAAACATGCCTCTCGTCACTTGTTAACTCTTCCCTGTAGCTAATTGGATTTTATATTGTGCTCCAGCGTTCGCCGACAAACAAGCCTAAGCCCCGAATGTTACATTATTGTGATGCTAAACCCCCCTATTCTCACTACGAATATGAAACATGGAAACACGCTTTCAATCACAGAAAAAAAGTTTTTAAGCCATCATGCATTTATTTATGACAAATGAACTCAGTCTCACAGATCATCAGGCCCAGTTGCACACATGCACCTCTTCTTCAGCGGTACCATCAGAAGCAGCAGGCTTGCACTCAGAAACATGTCCCTCAGGTTCTGCCTCTTTTGTCTCGGCTGTGATAGTGCGTCTTGTTTCTTGTATCCTGTGATCTCTCCCTCTGTTTCTCCTCACAGCATACAAACACAACATTTATCACTCCCTCACCGCGCTCCATATGCTGGATTAACCAGCCCCTGCATCAGAGATAAGTCAGGCAGGATGGGGAGCTGTGGATCTTGCACCATGTCAAACTGCTTTTAGACTCATGGAATCAATAGACTTCCCTAAGATAGAAGAGTTTGCTCCAAAGATTTTTTTTATTTTTTTATCTCGCAGCCCGCATGAGAAAATCCAAGTTCTTCGATTGTGGCATGCTATCATGCTAAATGAGAAAACTCTCTACTGTTATACTTCAGCCTGACTGTCAATAAAGTATTGTGCAAGCACAGTGTGAGGCGTTCGGCTTTCTTTATGGCACAATGCTTACATAATCCAAACAATACAGAGCTCTGACATTTTGAAGAAAGGAATCACTGGGGTTTTATGGAACATTTATTCTAAAAAATCAAAGGACTTTCATTAAACTTGACATCACATACCATCATTTAGTTTCCTTCCAGAACTAGAAACCCAACAGTGTTGCCACAGTGACTGGCGTATTCTCGGAGAAAAGTGGAAATTAGAATAGATCGCATCATTTATTGGTTGCAGATGACACGTTTCTGACTGAGGGGGTTGTTCTAACGGAGCGGAATTTTTAGGAACGAGGCCACAAAAGTTTTTTATTTTTGGTACCGAACCATTCCTCCCTTTTGATTTGTACACTGCACTGCAGAATAGTGCTGAGTTGGAGATCTACAGCAGCTTTGGATGTGAAACTATATACTTTACTACGCAGCCAGGGTAATTACACTGCATGTTACTTCTGCGAAAGACACTGCACCCAGGAGAGAGGTAGAGCAGGTAGAGAACAAACGCATTACTGGAATAATGTTAATCTAAATGCAACAAAAAAGATGGGGAAGCAGAGAGAGACTGGTAGAGAGAGGAGTCACTGTCGATACATCAATACAAAACCTTTGTCCTGTGATGAAACATTTATATCCTGATGGGAGTGTATGACAACTGCTGTAAATTCATGGGGGCATGAAGGGACCCTAAATGGCTTGATGAGAAGGAAAATTATGAAAAGTCGCAGCCCAATTGAACACCTATTGTAGATTCTAGACTGACAAGCACACTCCCTCATGCTAATGGAAATCCCAAATGTCACTGGCCTACCCCTGCAGGAAAATGCACCCCACCACATGGCAACAACATCAACCAATCAGGAACATCTTGAGGAACATGACAATGGCCCAAGATGTTGATTTGACCTCCAAACTTCCTAGACCCCATTCTGATCAAGCATCAACAGGATGCAGTGGAACAAGTTGGATTAACAGAGGCCCCACTGCACAAGCCAGAGTACCCAAAGGTTCAGAGCATTTTGGACCACATAAGGGGGACCAACACAGTATTAGGCAGGTGGTCATAATGTTATGCCTGATCGGTGTATGTAAATTAAATGTTAACAGCTGCATTATTTCCATGGTTACTATGAAGGTTTTGGATGTCATCCCAGAACTGAGAGTTTGTTTCTTGCCTTTCATTTGACCTTGTGGTTGAAACAGGTCTTACAGTAAACCCTTTAGGTGATAGATAGAGGCAAAAAAACCCCCACTTTGAGCGAGTCCAAGTACAGCAAAAAAAATAAATTGAAAAAAGTAAATACAACATACTCAATCAAAAACGACATTAATGACAGCATCCCGCTGCTAATGATAATTGGAAAAGTTCATTACCATAATAAAAATGTGAATATTCTCTGGGATGACAATTTATTAGCATCAGCACCAGGCCTCCTACTCATGCATATGATCATTATTTTCATCATCGCCTTACCCACTGCTACTGTCATTATCATCGCTATCGCATGCTTCATCCAGTGTCTTTTGCTTTGTCATATATACAGTGTTAAAGTCTTTGGTGTAACTATAGTTTTGGACCATCAGCAAGGCAGCAGAGAACTTAGGTAGGTCTATACATAAACTCAGGATGAAGGGAGAGATGGCACCATTATTTTCAAGCCCTATAGGAGTTTTCTTCAGTGTCTTGGCATTAAAGGAGGGAAAAAAAACAACTTCCTGTCACAGGTTGCTTATGATAAATGCATGACGGAACGTATCTTGGGAAAAAGCTGTATAGGAACTCCAGGAACTTCTGGGTCGCATCTTCAACTTTTCATCAGCGCCTTTGTAACACCGCTGCGCGACATAATTCTGGAGAGTCCCACTTTAATGGTTTCCTCATATCGAGTCTGTTCAGAAAGTGTCGAAGAAATGACACAGATATGGTGCAACGGGCCATAACTGCTACTGTAAGCCCAGGACAAAGAGCAAAGAGAGACTACCCGGGGGGAAAGCACTTTGCTCACTCAGAGAGAAACAGAGAATAAAACAGGCAGCTGGCGTCTTGTGTTGTCCCGAGCTTGGCCCTGTGAAACACTCCTAGAATGAGGCGGCTCAGTGTGTGCCTGTCAGGTAAAGCTAAATTTGAAAAGCAAAAGCAGAAACCAAAAGGTAAAAATCTAAGTGGATTATCCAAAACCCAAAAATTCACCATGCCTTTTACAAGATCGTGACAGATTTGAGGTTTTAAGGGCAGCATCATTTTGAGATAAGTAGGACATCAAGATAAACAGAGAGAAAGCTGCAGAAACGAGACAGATAATGAATCGACAACAAGTAGAAGGGAAGCGTGCATCAAGCCGAGAGCACAGCGGGGAACTGCAGGGCACAGTTTTGAGAATGCCGACAGAAAAAAAATACGAATGTTGTTGTACAAACATGATGCATACAGTCGCTGGATAGATACTAATACATGACAAATGATGGAGAAACTCACCAAGACAGGGCAGCATGGGAGAACTGCATACACTCTGCATATTTTTAAATATTCTATGACTCAGCTGCGTTAGCTAAGATTACAGAATGTAGCCCATTTATCAGCCACAGCGAGCACAAAAGGTGTGCCTTCTCTTTAAGGCTAATCCACCCCTGTGCCATGAAGCATCATTTGCATTGGAGGTGCTCCGGGATTAAAAAAGAAAAAGACCTCTTCTTTATTTTCCTGGCTGCAGCCATTCTACATCGCTGAACTCTCCGCACAATGTTTCCTTGACACCTTGAGTAACATCTATAATAATTTGTGGGAAGTTGGTGCCCTGCATGGCCTCATCTTCAAACACTATGTCGGCAAAATAAGGAGATTTGCATGCTGTACGGTTTTATTATGCAGGGCCATGACAGGCTCTCTTCGGAGCACTTTCCACTCACTGTGTACAGTCAGTGAATAGCATACCTTTGCTGTGTTGTCACTTTGGCAGAAGTCTTTAGAGAATATGGGCCTCGGTCGGAATCTGAATAAAAATAGAGGGGATTTGTGTCTAACACTTGGACAAGCTCAGCTGCAGAGTATATCTTAACAGAAAACCTGTTATAGTGTGACAGCCTGAGATTCTTTGGTTTCTACAAAAACCAGAACCACAAAAAAACCAGAAAGTGGGGGTCTCGGACAAACGATTAATAAACATGAGTATTTCTTTTGCTGCAAAAACACATGAGGAACACATGAACCCTTTAAGACCTTAAGAAAATGTCCACCTGGTCTTTTTTTCTTATTTTGATTACAAAAAGGTAAGAAAATGTCCTGTGAGTGCTTGTGCCCATTTTTTCGTTACGCTTTACAGCCAATAAAGCGACAATACAGCCAATATTGTGTCATTACGGTAATTTTACGGTAATTTCATCCAGTGGATTCCTGGGGTGGCACGAATGAAATTACCGTAATGACACCATATTGGCTGTAAAGCGCAACGCCTCAGCTTTCAGAAACCGTTGGATTTTCTTCCGATAGCACAAACGGTGACATAATTATGGTATTCCAAAGTGCGCTTGCCCAAACGTGTCGCCGATGACGCACTAGGACTTAAAGGGTTAAGATCACATCAAATTTTAAATGCGGGCTTCTTTACATTCTCATAACTTCTCCCAGGGTGTTTATTTTTTTACCACTGTCCTTAGACAGAGAATGGCCTAAAGCAAAAAAATATGGATTTATGTTGAGGTAATGAAGCTCTTGTAGGTGTTGTGGTGAATATGAATGGAGCAAAGGTGGTAGTAAGGTGAGGGAGGAGGTTGGGATCGATGGATGGGTTGACAAAAATTTGACTTTAACATAAAAGACTGCTGTTTCCAATAGGGCTGTTCCGAATACTAATTACCGTCCTTCGAATATTTGGGTCCAGTTAATGACGACTATTCGAATATTCGGCGGCTCACACGACTATTAGAATATCAAAATTATGCCGGTGCTAGAACATCAGCGGTGTACTAGACCCTCGGTGGCATGCTGGAGTCTCCGCAGCGATAGGTGACGCTCTGCAACTACCGGTGATGCACGGCAGCAACCGGTGGCACGCGGCGGTGGTGCGTGGCTATTCAAATGTCAAAATTACTATTCAAATACCACCACAACGAACAAATATTCGGATATTCGAATATTCTGGACCAGCCCTAGTTTCCAACCAACAGTCTACATTATGTTGTGTTTTTAAAAACATGACCACAGCCGTTCCATCTCTTGACCATGTGTGTGTTGTTATAACAGCAAAGACTGCATAACCTTAATGAAGTTCTCATTTCAACCCAAAACCACGAGGATTTTCTGCTGTGAGCAAAACCCAAACCATAATGACGGCTTAAATCTATCAAGATGTTTTTGTGCCGAAGCCTAACAATAGCAGTCTCACATCATTAAACTGATTTTATATCATTAACAGTAAAGTGGAATGGTTTTGATAGCCACAGACAAATGATGTCTTCCGGCCAACAGGGGTGTCAAATTAGAAATCATTTTTATGTGTCAAGTGCAGAGCGCAGGAAAAGCACATACATAATGAAACATAATGGGAGATTTAATTTAAACGTGTATATATTAGGTTTAATGGCTTATGGGCTGCTTTAACCTGGGATTATTTAGGAAACCTGTGCAGAATTATGTACATGTGTATGCCTATATATATACTATATGTGTGCTTTTGGTCAAATAGTTCAAAGAGTTCGCTACTGGAATTCAAATAAGTTGGGCAGGAAGATTCCAGACTTTTCACTGTTTTAGTTTTGAGAACAACTTCCTTAATGAGATTTTTATCGATTATACAGTATGCTACATGATTTATAGAATCTATAGGACATGATTATGGTGCCTCACCTCTAAAAGTGAGAGTTGCTTTGGGCTGTAGATTAAGTAACTACACTTTAAAAGTCAGGTCATGTGTAACCGTCAGGTGTTGTCTGTAGCCTCTGGTGGTTCTTCAAAGAGATGCGAGAAAGAAAAAAAAAGAGTTAAGGATCAAGGAAATCTTCAAATAGGGTACATAAGATGTGTTTTAAAGCACATCGGGGTGTTGGTGCTAAATTATGCAATGGTTACAAAATTCAAAATGTAATATGAAGCTGCATTATAATTAAAAAAAAGATCAATGCTCTAAAAGTGAGTCAGGAAAAGTTTACTGAGGCATGGGAAATACACCTCCACACACACACACACACACCAGAGGAAGCCAGATCTTTAGCTATGCAGATTTTTGAAAATATCTTTTTAATGTGTTATGTCATTATTGATTAAGACGCCGGATAATCGAAACGAAGGGGCGAGGCTGCGCTGCGCTCTCCTTGAATAATACAATATGAACCAACTGCGGTCCGTGGAGCAGTCAATGGAGTGTGTCCTACAGCCATTTTTGGTGTGTTCTTCCACAGCTGAATGGGTAACTAGTTGTTTCTAATCCTTTTAACTCTGGTACAGTATTCAGCTCACACACACACACACACACGCACACACACACACGCACACACACACACACACACACACACACACACACACACAGACACACACACACACACACACACACCGGCAGACAACTTTAAACGGACGAGCCTTTGTTGTGTGAACATGTGAGGAAGCGAGACAGTTGGATGGAGACTGCAGGTCAGATAA
>OMNN01098109.1:1643-12953 GCA_900302755.1 Chromis chromis
CTCAATTCCTTTTCCTCTTAATATCATGTCTCTCTTCCTCCTTCTCTTTGTCTCTGTTTGTCTCTCCTCTATTACTCTCGTGTACAGAATGTTAATCCCACAGTGGCTCAGGACTGGGTATCAGGTCTCCAGAGGCTGATACTGAAGAAGGAGGAGGAGATCAGGGCAGCTGACCGGTGTAGGATCCAACTCCAGCTGCCTGGCAAACAAGACAAGTCTGTTTTTTTTATTTTATTTGATTTGATTTATTTGTTTCGAACATGTATGTGAAACCACACAAACAACGATACAACACCACAAGAACAATAAACCAGTCTGTGACAAAGAAAAAGATAGAGAGAAAATGTGTTCAACATGTTCGAAAAGGAGTGGGAGGAAGTAAATACTTATTTAATCCCACCCCTAAATAAGTATGCAGAATCATTTAAAAAAGAAGACAAAAAAAAACAAAAACAAAAAAAAAACTATTTCATTGTTAATAGGTTTCCAGTTGACATGTGATGGCCCCTATAGGGTTTTATGTTCTTCTTCAATATACCTTTCAAAAATCCTTTGTTTCTATTTGTTTTTAAATTGGTTGGTATTTGCACTATGTTTCAGCTCCATATCCAGGCTGTTCCACACTCTGACCCCACTAACTGTGACACTGAAGCTTTTCAAGGTTGTTCTGTGTTTTGGAATCCCGAAATTTAATTCATCCCGTAAATGATACCCGCCAATTCTTTCTTGAAATTTCTTTTGTAGATGGTGTGGTAATTTTTTTCTTACTGCTTTGTATAGAAGTTGTGCCATATGTTTCAGGATTGCCGTCACATTGCGTATTTTAATTCCTCAAAGGCAGCTCTTTATTTCTTCCTTACCTTGATATCAACCTACAATTGCAAGAAAAAGTATGTGAACCCTTTGGAATTTCATGGTTTTCTGCATTAATTTGTCATAAAACGTGATCTGATCTTCATCTAAGTCAAGGGTGTTGACAAATATAATGTACCTAAGATAGTAACACAATAAAAATTCTGATCTTTCATGTGTTACGCCCCAGCTAGGGGTGTCTGAGACGCAACATGAAAGGCCCCATCTTCCCTCAGGTCCCAAGTAGCCACAGGCACAAATCGGAATTAATGTGAATTTATTTACATCGGTGATAACATAAACGAGGCAGGGTGGACTAAGGCCAAAATAATAAACCAAATAACCCTGTCTAGAAAGAAAAGAAATAACCTAACGAACCAAATGACAAAAAGACTTACCTCCCTAACTATAAATAAACAGGAGAAAACGGAGTTTAACAAAACTGGCAGTCCACCCCTACTACTCAATAAAACGTAATACAAAGGATCAATCGAACAAAGCAATACGTGGCCGGTTGGGAGAGGAGGGAGATGGAGAATGCTGCTGCCCGCCAGCGACCGCCATCTTGGCTCCTTATATATCCGGTGCATCCTCGGCTGCGTCCAATCAGGATCCTGCACCGGAGAACTCGGCCAATCGCCGCCTGGCTGTGGCACACACTAATTTGCATAATGGGGTACAAAGCACACAGAGGGAGCAGGCACAAAAACAATAATCAAAACTTACGACGGCAGTCGTAACAACTTATACATAAATTTAGACAGATAAATAAATAACCCCGCTGAGGTAAAGGTTCTTAGTGGGTTGTCAGGACCTGGTATCACCAGACCGAGATTCCACACGTGCCTTTAAGTTTATCCCTATGTCAAGTCTGTCAGCTCTCAGAGCTAACATGTGTTGCTTAAGTGGATACTTTGGGGAACACAGGGTTGTGGGTGTTCTTAGACCATAAAGCCTGTCCCACAAGGGCAACCCCCGGTTGAAGCCTCTAACCATGCTAGACTACTAGCACGCCTCAGGAGACTTGCACAGAAGCCATAAGGAGAGAGACAGAGGGTGGCACGCTTTCTTTTGAAGGAAAAGGAGACGCTGTTTATAAGTCAGAGAGGGGGCACGCTTGGAGTTTGTTCATGCAACCAAACTTTGTGTTTTTGTCATTGGCTTTTATGGCAGTTTGTGTCTGATGCATTTACGTGAAACTATTGAACTATCAAACTTCTATCAGGCTAATTTCTTATTGCTATTGATGAAGTGTCTACTGTCAGCATCACAATCGTTTTATCGTTGACTCCCACAGGATCCTATGGGTGTAGTTTGTTTAGTGCCAAAAAAGAATCCTGAAAGACGCTTTAATCCTGCTTGTCTGTCCAGTCTCATTCCTACAGTCTCACTGATGTGTGTTTAGAGCACGGTGCAATTCAGTCCAACTGAACAATCTGAAATCTGCAGTATTTAAATGATGTCAATATAAAGATAAAGCATTTGGACATGAGACAGCCTTTCCAGCCAGCTTCATTTGAGAAGAATAAAAACAGTCCTCTTGTCATCAAGTAACTGTTCACTACTTTAGCTTAGTGTGGTAGATGACCCTGGATGTGCAGTGATTGGCTGTATATGTGTGAAGGTGTGAAAATGTGCTTGCTTTGTGTATATGTATGTCTGAGGCTCGATCAGAGCAACGGAAAGCTATTTACCCTCCAGTGCACTGAATTTCCCTGGCGACCACAGTCATCTCACTCAGAAAATGACAGTGGGCTTGTGTCTTTGTGTGTGTGTGTGTGTGTGTGTGTGGTTGTCGCCTGTGACATCACCACTCTCATTTTCGATCTTGTTATTTTTGAGCCTCTCTGGACAGAAAGACTAAATAATGAGAAAGAGTCGGAGATGAGGGTCCACGTGTGTCACTGTGTGTGTAAAGGAGACAGCTGATGTCTGTGTATGTTCGTCGTCATTTTTAGATGAGTTCTGGAATTGTAATTGTGCTTGACGATGCATTGGACTTGACAAAACAGTCCTCTGCAGAGATCCATGGAAGAGGGTTGAGCATCATTCCTGCCTTTGTGGAAACTTAGTTTCTAAGTTCTGGTTATTTTCATGGTTTCATTTACACATTTGACAAAACTGTTCTTAATTTTCAAACAGTCACTTATTTTTCTTATTATTGAGCTATTACACCTCTGGTCATCCCCTATCAAACTAAAAGTTTTTCAGTCATGCCGTGTAAAATCTTGTGTTGCCTTTGGGATTGGCACTTATATGCATATAGATTAAGAAATTAGTCGTAAATGTATCAGTACTGTTCGACCACGACAGGCTAAATTTGCCTTGCCATGGCAACAATCTTTTATCAGCTTCAGACAGAATTCAGTTAAATTGCAGTTATTATGGAAATGCAGCGATCAGTTTGATTGATGGACAGTGGTCAAATCACGCACCAGCTATGCTCTCTCGGGAGGGAAGGAGAACCTGGTGATCAGGCTTCTGAAAGAGGCTGCCAGTCAGAGGGGCTTTTATCCACAGCTCTAAAATAGCAACATACAACATACACAGAAATGCGCCTGAAGGCTAGCGCTTTTTCACACTCCACATGTAAACTGACCTTGAATTTTCCAAAAGCTTGCTAAAGCTCACGTATGCATATATGGAAATGATTTTATACTGGGCTACACTGACTCTGCACATGCATTGTGTATCCAAAACGACTGAGCCAGAACCTCGAGAACAGTGATCATCCATCCATCCATTCATTATCTATACACCGCTTAATCATCTGCAGGGTCGCGGGGGGGCTGGAGTCTATCCCAGCTGACTCAGGCAAAGGCAGGTGACACCCTGGACAGGTCACCAGTCTATCACAGGGCTACACATAGAGACAGACAACCAAGCACACTCACATTCACACCTACGGACAATTTAGAATAATCAATTTACCTCAGCATGTGTTTGGACTGTGGGAGGAAGCCGGAGTAGAACAGTGATCAAAATTAGTAAAACAACTCAGAGGGAAACTAAATAATTTTTCATGAAGTGCATTATGAAAGATGTGATACAGATGTTTGAGCCTGGAGTCTGACAGCTTTCATGCCGGCTTGGAAGAAAATGGCATATCCGTCTTTTTTGACACATTTTGTGCGTTAAATGGTATTTTCTTTTTGGAATTGATTCTGAGAAACATACATCATAGTGGCATTTGGCTACATAACTTCCTTTTCTTTACTTTTTTTTTATTATAGAACAAATGCAACAGACATAAAAATATTATGGTCAGAGCTTTTAGCATCAGAAAAAAAAATGTCTTCATTCATAACTGAGAGGACATAAATTAAACATCTGCTGTACCCAATGAAACTTTGCTGGTTTATTGTTTGACAGTAGCTTGGGCCAACGCAAGAATGTGGGAGAGATTGCAGCATCTGGTGTTTTGTGTAGACTAAAGCCTATTGAAAAGCTTAAGGCCAAATTACGACCCAGTCTGTGAGCGAGCATCTTAGTGTGTATAGGCATTTTATTTGGTGTGTGTGTGTGTTTTGGGCTGTTCAGACAGAGAGGCAGACTGAAAGAGAATGGATTTCAAATGGCTGTTACACAACAGGCCATGTCTGTGTTTTATCCAGAAGCTCATGTCTGTATGTACTGCAGCCTCTTTACTGTTTAAGTCAATGTGAAAAACACAGTCATTTGCCTGTTTCTCATATTTCATATTATTTTTTCTGCAATTTGGTCAAATATTAAACTTTCTTCTGCTGCACTCAAAGCCTCTCCCCAAATTGTTGTTAGTGGCAGCTCAGTGGAGAGGCAGACGGATTTTTGCGATGAGATGAGTGAATGGCTCCACTGAATATCTGCTGCTTGCTTGCATGCATTTAGTTTGGCAGTCAGGGATGCAGGATGATTCATTCTATGTAGAACTGGGCCAACAGCTATTTTATTAGTCCAGTGAGATTTTAACACATTTTCATTTGAAGTGACAGTAAATTTTAACTAGTCTGCATACCAGCTCTGTGACTCTGATGCCATGTCCACCTGTGTGTGCAGAACTGTGTGCGTGTGTTTATGTCTGAATCCTAAAACACTGTTTTATGCTTTTTGGGCATGTTTTTATTTCATGCGTCTCATTCTGATCTTGTGCCATTTGGTCTCTGATCAGTCTTTTGTTCTTTTGTACTAGAGTTGACTGGAATACTAACTGGAATTGGAGCTTGATGCCAGTTTATCAGGCCAGAGAGATTTTAACACGTTTCCATGTGAATGGCCTGTAAACACCAGCTGTTCAGTAAAACCGCTGTCACTGTGTATCCAAATCGCTGTGAGACAAAATGGATTCTTCACAGTCTATTGAATTGTAAGCAACCCAACCATACTGGAGACAGAGCTTAAACGGACTGATTGAGCATTAAAATAAACATTTTAAGTGCTCATTTGGCTGTTACACTCAAATATCTTCCAAAAGCCGGAGCCTGGCACCTCATGATTATTTTCTGTCAAGTATGTTACATGGTGACAATAAAGTACTTGAGAACTATGTGGACATCAACAATGATTTGTATAGTTTTGAGCATTAAAGTTATATGTGGGATTCACTAAAGGACACACCAGAGCAACCTTTAGTGAATATTTTTGCCTCCACTCCTCTGAAATCTCAACAGCTGTATATGCAATATATTAATAATTAAACTGAGGCAGTAATTTATTTTAGAATCGCAGAATTATTCATCAGTGCAAAAATAAAATCCAGATAACACTAGTTCATTTCATCTGGGGAAAAAAATGAGTCACTGATTGTATTAATCTTTAACTTCAACACTAACTAAACTTGTTTAGAGCATGAAGATATGATCTGTGCCCTCCTTTGAGATAAAACCAGTACTCACATGAAAAAAACCAAAACATGTTTGATACTTTATAATTTCATGATAGTGCAGCCTTTTTGTACATTAACCAGCTGGCTCTGTTCAATGTAAAACTCTGCATGTAATTGTCATTATTACGTCAGTTCTTTACACATTAATGAGTACACAGGGTCCGAGTGATGCACATTTTGCAGAGTCAGCACCAAAATCTGTGTACAATAGCATTAGTGCACATGCTAGGCAGTAACATGCATGTGCAGAATATCTAGATACGATCTACTGTGCGTGTTTGCAGTGAAGTCTTCCAAGCAAACCAGAAAAATAGCATAATAACAACAACTAGGCTTTCCAAGGGTGTCCGCAACTGTATGTGTCCGCATCATTTAACAAGATCTCTTTTCCACGCAGTTCTCTCTTTTCCATGACCAATTTTAAGTTTAGTTGTGCCCCCAGGCTGTTATGAGTGAATTTCCGCAATCGCACAATATACCAAGAGACACAGCCAGATCATCGGGCTCTCCATGGATTGTTATCGGCTCCAGCAGATGCCGGAGATGGAGGCGGCACAGTAAGCAGAAGCGAGGATGCCAGTCCAGTCGACTTGCAAGGCTGAGGAAACAACCACACGCCATATCCATCACCAACAAAATAGATGAACTAAAACTACAAATCTCACACAGGATTGTTGAATTCTGCTTAGAATGGAGACTTGGTTTCACTCACTCGATAACAGGATGCACAACATTTTGCTGGGACAGAAAGAAAAAGTCCAGTAAGGCAAAGGAAGGGGTTGTGTATTCACGTCCACAACAAGTGGTGCACTAATGCCAACATCGTAGACAGCCACTGTTATCGTGATTTGGAGTACCTGACATAAATTAGGTCCACATAAGTTTACTATTGTTATATTCACAGCTGGTTACATTCCACTGGATGCTAATGCTAGCATAGCCCTAGGGTACTTGCACAGTGCCATAACCTCACAACAGAGCACATATCTAGAGGCAGCTCACATCATAGCTGGGGATTTTAACCATGCACATTTAAGTTCTCCCCAAATTTGAGCAACACATCAGTTATTTCACAAGAGAGGAAAAACACTCCATAAAGCTTATTCTAACATCAATAAATGCCTTAAATCAGCACCACTTTAACATTTAGGCCAGTCAGATCACTCGTCCATTCTCTTAACCCCAACATACGCCCCCTCAGAGGATAAGCTCAACCCACCATAAGAACTGTACAAACATGGCCTGAAGGAGGTTCCTCGTAGCTACTTGGCAGAGGAACTGTTTCTTTGCCCACTTTAAAGTTAAAACAGCAGACACAGACACCACACCTTCACCAGCCTCAGACAGCCACTGTGCAGAGGTGAGGTGTGTGCTGAGAGCAGTGAATCTGAGGAAAACTGCTGGCCCTGATGGTGTAACAGAAAGGGTACTAAAACAATGTGCAGACCAGCTTTCCTTCAATAAAATCTTCAACCCGTCCCTGTCCTCATCCGTCATCCCACCCTGCCTGACGTCTTCAACAATTATCCCACTGCCAAAAACTTTGTCATCAGCATATGGTAGCTTTCACATCAGTCATTATGAAATGATTTGAGAGGCTGGTCCTACAGCACTTCAAAGTGAGCCTCCCACCCACCTTCGACCCACACCAGTTTGCCTACAGGGCCAGCAGGTCTACAGAGGATGCCATCGCCACTGTTCCTCACACTGGACTGACCCATCTTAAACACCAGGGGAGTTGTGTGAGGATGCTTTTCATAGACTTTAGCTCTGCCTTCAACACTGTCATCCCCAACAGACTGGTCTCTAAACTGAGTGAACCAGGGCTTTCCCTGTTTGGACACACATTGATGAAGATCTCTCCTGGACTACCAACAGCCACAGCAGCAGTGAAGAAAGCACAGCAATGGATCCTCAGAAAAAACAACCTGCAGGTGAAACCACTGTCACTTTCTGGTTCACCTGTTGCTCAGCAGTGGACTGGAAAGCTCTGCAGAGGATCATCAATACCACCCAGGATATCATCGGCTGTTCACTGCTTTCTAGTCTATTCTATACTTTACTCTACCTGTTTGTAGCCCTGGTAAAAATAAGGCACTAAAGTATATTGGTTGCTTAAAAAAGTTATTAGGTTCTTATGTAAAAACCGGTTACACTGAAAGTAATTTGGTTAACTAAGACATTAAAATGGTTATTTAAATAGTTGAAATAAATTGTGAAAGGGAAAGAAGGGGTGAACTCAATAATTACATTTAGAAAGAGAGAAAAAAGAAAACACAAACTACTCCTTTTATTTTCAGTTAGCTGTTTATTGGCCAAGAGTTGAAGGTCAAGTTGTTTTGCTGTGTGGGGATTGGTCGGGGATGAGGAAGAGAATGGTAAGGGGGCGGAGTTAAGAGGAGAACGAGAGATGTACGTTGGGAGCGGGAGAGGAACAGAGACGGGTGAACGGAGTTGTATTTTAGAAGTTAAAAAGTTGTTTAAAGTCCAAGTTAATAATCTTATTTTTGCCTTGCTAGCTGCGTGTAGTTGTAGCCTATATATGCACAGTTGTTGTTTCTTTCTGAGTCGATAAAAACTGATTGTGTGAGAGTGGGTTCCCGCTAACGGCTAAAGCTAACGGCTAAGCTACCGACGGGCGAGCGTCACTCCAGAGGACACCGTCACGGCCTGATTGGACTTTACTGGACGGACTAAGGTGCTTATGGACGAGGGGTTACCTGCCGCACCTGTAACCTGCGTTTCCTTTCCCGGGACCTTGGATTGTTTTCCTGCGGACTGCTCTGTCAACATAGCGGGCTGTGGACGCCGCTATGAGGATTCTGCGAACTGCTAACTGTGAGTTTGCTAACCGTGGAGATCAACGCCGCTGTGGGGATTCCGTGGACCGCTCACTGTAAATCAAAGTGGGTTTTCTACTCTGCACCGTGAATCCAGCGACCTGTTGGATATCAACACAGGCCTGCAACGTTTTGGGGTTGGAGTGTGCGTGAGTGTGCGTGTGTGAGTGTGGGCCACAAATGAGTGAATGGTGCTGTAAAAATATTTAGTGGGAGGACTGTGTGAGGTTCGTTTTGTGTTAGCATGTTAGAACATTTCAGTTACATATTTTGAGTTTTCATTCCTGAGCACATTTAAAGTACCCTTAAATATTTTAAAGGGAATGTTTTGTGTTGATTATTAATTTAATTTCAAGGGAAGGTACCCAAGACAGTTTAGAAGGTACTATTTTGAGTTGTTTTGTGTTTTAAAAAATTATTTAATTGAAAGAAATCTATTTTTGCTTTTTCATTTAAAACCTTTAATTAAAGTGCTTTTATTTAATTTAACTACAACCAAGTTGTCTGGGGTCAGTTATTTAAATGAGAGTGTATAAAGTGTGGATAGACCTGAAAGTTTTAAGTTTTCTAAATAAGGTGTAATCCATATGAGGTAAACCTCAGGGTAGCTACCATAGTAGTACAAACCCAAACACCCCAGTATCCTCATAGTCTTGAATTATGGGTGCTGGGGTGCTACATGTTCACTATACATGAGTCTGACAGTAGTACTCTGTTGTGTGTAGGTTATATCTAGAAAGTCCCTACATACAAACTACTGAGGAGTCGTCTGGTGTCGCGCCCCTTTGCACCCCCACTGGCCTTGCAGTGGAAGTGTTTATGGGTAGTGAACAGGCTTAATTGTCTTAATTGTCCATGCTTAGGGAGTCTTGCATTGTCACCACACTGCTTGAGCATGCCATGCTCCTTTGGCTAGTCATATTTTTGTATTTGAACTTCTAAATATTACCTTAAGGTTAACAAAATTTACTGAATTAAAACATTTTTTAAAATAAAATCTGGCATCATCAGTCTTCACTGTCCGTTGCAGCCCATGTAACATAGATAGGGGATTGTCCAGGATCCCCCACTCCCGGATAAGCTCGCTCTTATGCAGACGCCTGAAGAACCTTGTGTACTTACGGATACAGAAAGGGGCCTAACATTGGCCTAAAAGAGATGACCAAGACACTGGATTTGAAATGTGGTACCTCTGTTGTAATAATACTGTATTTTTCAAGTCTGTTTGAGATATCTCAACTCTTTTTTTTCATTTATTTGATGCTGTCCTATTTTTCCACTTAAAACATTTTCTGACTTCATTGTAGGTAGAAATAACAAGGCCTCAAACAAAACCTGATGAAACTTGCAGATATCTTTAGATTTTAGTTCTTGCAGTATAAAAGAATAAAAATAAGAAATACACTTTAAAAATCAGTTTGAACCCAGAATCTAGCCAATTAAATTCAACTCAACATAAACGTACCTACCTGACATTAAATGTCATAATGAGACAACATTTATTTACTAGCGATGCGATTTCTCACAGGACAGTTATTGGTGTGGTTATTTGTTGATACTGTGTTGAGCTTTAGAGTTTAAAAAAAAAATCTCTCATCTGATCAAAACATAGAATATGACACACTGCAATGCTCCACATGCACGCACACATACACTGCATTAGTTAGCTGTGTTGATCTATGTTTAGCTGCTGGAGCTGCCTGGCTGTCCCAAAGTTGTCACCGTATTACAAGCTACCACTGAAAGCTCTCTTACTCACACACACACACACACACACACACACACACACACACACACACACACACACACACTGAAACTGCTCTATGTCCAGTTTGGCAGGAAGGAAAGCACTGGAGCAGCAGTCATCATTCAACACTTCAGTTTTCCTTCGACTCATTTCTAGAGGTTCTTCACTGTTTCAGGACTTCTGGTGTGTGTTTGACGTGGTGTGTGTTTGTTGTGGTGTGTGTTTGTCGTGGTGTGTGTTTGTGTGAAACATGACCTTGTCTTTTCATAACACATCCGTCAGCCGTCGTTCTGTCAAGGAGATCGATGTTTGTTTGGTTTGTTTCTGACAGAGTGTGAGTTTCTGTGCGTAGCGTTCGCTCACATCTGTTGCTCCAATCGACACCTTGGAAATGCACCAATCAGCCACAACATTAAAACCACCTGAGGAATACAGTGTAGGTCCTCCTCTCTGATTGGTCGAGGCCCTGTGAAGGTGTGCTGTAGTCTCAGGTACCAGGATGTCAGCATCTTCTGTTGTCAGGTTGCATCTCTTTGTGGCCATTTTGTCTGTTTTTGGTTTTTTTTTTTACAACGCTGTGGTTGTTTTGTGTGTCTTTGTGGTTGTTTTGTGTCTCTTTGGTTGTTTTGTGTCTCTTTGTGGTTGTTTTGTGTCTCTTTGGTTGTTTTGTGTCTCTTTGTGGTTGTTTTGTGTCTCTTTGGTTGTTTTGTGTCTCTTTGTGTTTGTTTTTTGTCTCTGTGTTTGTTTTTTGTCTCTATGGTTGTTTTGTGTTTCTTTGTGGTTGTTTTGTGTCTCTTTGTAGCTGTTTTATGTCTCTTTGTGTTTGTTTTGTGTCTCTTTGTGGTTGTTTTGTGTCTCCTTGTGGTTATTTCGTTTGTGGTTGTTTTGCCTTTCTTTGGAAAACTGTTGTTGAGCTCTAGTTCATGTCTCTTATGGTTGTTCTGCATTGTGGTTGGCTCAGGTCACTTTGTGATCATTTTGCTTCTCTTTGTGGTTGCGTTGCCTGTCTT
>OMNN01098116.1:0-22439 GCA_900302755.1 Chromis chromis
ATTGTATATGTACAGTATATTGTGATTTCAATAATAATTTTCAGTCCTAATACCAGTATTAGCTAACATTAGCCACCATTAGCTCGTGGTCACGCCAGATCAAGCTTGAGTGTACTGAGTTAGCGAAGCTATATTTGATTAACTTTTAATTTGTAGTATTAGCTATGGTGGCCCAGAAGGGTCAACGCAAATGCAAAAGCCACAACACAACCGCAAAAGCCACAACGGAAGTTAACCCACAACAGAAGTGCGCAGTGGTCGGAAGAACAGGCTTTGTTTCCGGGGGACAATATTTTCTGACGGACTATTTCCATAAAAAACGCTGCTGCTCGATGATTGTGATTAATGTCGTTATGTGTTTTCACAAATCAGCAATGTTGGTCACCGTGTTTTACTTGTGTCTCATTAAACTCTCCCGTAATCAAAATAGTCCGTCAGAAAATGTTGTCCCCCGGAAACAAATCCTGTTCTTCAGACCGTTGCGCACTTCCGTTGTGGGTTAACTTCCATTGTGGGTTAACTTCCGTTGTGGCTTTTGCAGTTATGTTGTGGCTTTTGCAGTTGCGTTGACCCTTCTGGGCTACCATAATTAGCTCATGTTACAGAGTCTCACATGTATACTGCAAAGATAATTCAGATCAAAGGTTTTACAGTTATTCTTACATTATGTCCCAAAGTACAATAATCTGTCATTCATAATAAGGATTGTTTTCACCAGAGTGTGTAATAAGTGGTCAACCTCTTTGCAGTGTAAAGTTTATATCAAACAAAAGAATTGATTTTAATATTAAAATTCAGGGTTTTATAGAATCCTCATCTGTCATGCCGGGGGAACAGTGCAGCAGTAATGAGGCGACACATGCACACACACACACTACACACTCAGTTATGATGCACCTTGCAGGATGAATCCATCATCGATTTTCTAGCATTTATGCTCCAGATGGGCCCTGAATGCAACATGTATCCGTACATACAGACACGCAGCATTGACTGGCAGTGCGCGTCCTGGAGCTAAATTTGGCAGGGGCCTTGACCAGCGCACATCGCTGTTGCTAGGGAACGGGGGGCTGACTGATCTTCATTAACACACAGCAGGACTTGTTTGTTTGTTTGTGTGTGTGTGTACACGCGTGTGTGTGTGTGTGTGTGTGTGTGTGTAAAAGGAGGTTTCGACACCAGTGCTCTGCTGGGAAAATGCTTAGCCTGCTTTACTTTGACTGCTGCTGTTTCTCTGTCTGTGTCCACAAATCAGAGACCCATACAGTGGACTGTAAGCTGACAGCAGTAGTAACACTGGCAGTAGTAGTGGTAGTAGAGAAGCTGAGCCTCAGCCATAGTCTATGCCAGTAGTTCTCAACTGGTCCAGCCTCAGGACCCACTATGTCTCTATTAATAACGGTTGCAACCCAAATTTTTGAAGTTTGCTGTTCCTGTTAACAAATTAAGGTTTATTTGGGTGTAGTCTTTTGATACAGCTAGGGAAAAAATTGGCTTATTTTTTTGCTCATTTTTGGATATTTGGACACTTTTGCCAAGTTCTGGTCATATTTTGTCCCATTCTGACAGATTCTGAGCACATGTTGGTTTATTTTTGGCACGTTTTAGCATAAATGTCTCCAATAAGCTGGCAGAGCCTCATCTAGAGGTTAATAGTGGACAACTACTGGTGTCACCACCACTAAATATCCTGCTATTGAAAGCAAACTGTGTCAGAACAAACACATCCTTTAAAATAAAAGACTTTATACCACTACTTTTTTGGGGGAGGCATGCTTCTGGCCCCTCTAAAAATGGCTTCACGACCCACTTTTGGGTCCCGACCCACCAGTTGAGAACCACTGGTCTAAGCAACATGGTTTGACAATACTGGTCAGAGACACTACTTGACAGAATCTTACATCTGAGTGGGAGAGAAATGTAACCTTAACACTGTTAAACAAGATAACCTTGTACCAAGTGATGGACTTTAATGATCTGCTAAGGGTCAAAGTTGACAGTCAGGGTGCACTTCGGGATCTAAACATACTGCTGTCTCCATTAATGAATCATTTCAGCTCTTGACTCTTGTCTGCCTGCCTTCTATATTGAATGCATATTGCTAGATTTTACACTAGCAAAGACAAGAAGTGTTTAGAATACACATTTCTGGGATCAGGAATTCCAACCTGCACACTAGTCTTGATAAATACTACACTTGGATTCATTCACTGCATGTCAGATCATCATGCAAAAGCCTGCACAGTGCAAAGCTTCCCAGTTCTGTTTACTCGGAGACAAGCATGTAACCCCTCCCCATGCACATCCTCACCATAATCACAACATAGTGTACTAGTAGTATGATAGACAGCATCATTCACACTCATGATGCTGCGGTTAAACGTGTGTATGTGTAGAAAACATCCTCACCTGCAGAAACGTGATCTCGGTGCGCTGCATGCAAAGAAGGGGCATGGAGCTCCTCAGCAGCCCAGCCCCTGCTGCTGTTCGCCGCTAAGAGAAGATGCTAGAGAGGCGGTGAAAAAAAAAAGGCAGCGCAGAATGGTGCAGGCTACAAGTGAGGAGAGCCCTCTTTGATGGAATTAGACAGACTTTGAAGAAATACAAAAACGCGGGTACAGTATGTGTCAAAATGGGCGTTGCTGTGTTCGCACCCTGCCTCCTCCTCGTCGTCGTGGATGGATGTTTTTCTGTCCCGGTTGATGCGACACGCCAGCTCCGGCGGCTACCCTTCTGGTCGAAGAAAAAATGAGCAGAGGATAAACAGAGGAGGATGTGGTGCACCTGGTGGAGTTCGTGGAGTGTCGGAAAACGACAGAAAAAATAACAGAGGGACAAAAAAACAGAGAAGGGATAGAAAGAAGAAGGCGGTGATGCTGGGCTAGCCTCGGCTGAAACGACGGGAGAGGACCAGTGTCAAGGTGGCAGGCATAAACGATACTACTTCCGGTTGGTGTTGTCAAAGTAAAGTATTTACTCTGCTGCATTGGATAACAAGAGCCGGCTCCTCCTGGGGCCAAAGGTCTCCATAGGTCAACTGGTACCTGAACAAGAAATTTGTCTGGCAGAAAGGACAATATCAGCTGATATCATGAGGGCCTCAAAGTGTGTCCTCCAATGTATCTGATCTTAAAGCTCTGACAGTAAGACCATTAATATTTCAGTTATGTGTTTACATGTTGCATATTCTTAATTGAATGCATTTATCGGTGGTGACAAACAACAGCTCGAGGGTCAGGTAGTATTTTACAACAAAAAAATAGTTAAGAAATCATGGGATAGGTAGATAAGATGATGGAAGATAATAGGGGCCCTGCTTGAAGGTTATTTCCTATATTCAACTCTGAGAGGCGCATTTTGTAAACTGGCATCATAACGTAATACAACACAGAGACAAGCAAAATGTCTAAGCAGTCAGCAGTAAACATTAACTGCATTATTTCGCCGTACGCTCGCTTAGTGATATTTTATTTTGAATGCCAGCTGTTGGATTTTCGTCGCTGTCCTGGCTGACTTGACGCAGCACGACGAGAGCCGTGACGTAGCGCACCAACGCCGCGTTGCTCGTGCTGATGCTGCAGTTGCTAGGGCGCGTGGAGCAGACGGCGGAGGCGAGGTGAGGTAAACAAGTGCACGGAGGAAAATGTCTCCCTCGTGTGTCGGCTGTAGCGAATTATTCTGAGAGAACTAAGAAGGGAGTTTGTTGACAGGTAAACTAAAAAACATTGTCTCTCGGTTTTCAGACTTCCATGCAAGGAGCAATTAGGGGTTCATTGTCTTGCCCAAGGACACTTCGGCATGTGGAGGGACCGGGGATCGAACCGCCAACCAGTGACCCAAGTTTTCATCCCCATGCCAAATTTTGATTTATAGTGAATTTTTAGAATATGGATGGAAATAAGACTGTAAGATGTGTTTGATTTGTGTTTACTAATAAAGCCATGTCTATAGTTATTCTTCCTCAAAGCCTTTATTTGCCACCACAGCAATAAAACAGGCCTTATAGTTGCTAACGAGCTTTCTTCATGTCTCCACTGGGATTTCAGACCACTGCTCTTTGTGATCATCTCCAGGTCACTGAGGTTGGACAGCGTCCTTGGCATCTCTCTGGTCTTCAGTTCCCGCTATAGATTCCTGATGGGATTCAGGTCTGGACTCTGGCTGTTAGTATTGTTTTCTATTAACCATTTCTTTAACTGCTATGTTTCAGATCATTGTCTTGTTGGAAGGCCCAGTGCTGCCCAAAGCCCTGATGTTTTTCCTCTTGAATCTTAGTGTAGTCCTCATTTCTCATGATGCCATTTACTTTGACAAGGCTGCCTGGCACATTGCCTGAAAAAAACATACCCAAAGTAATACCAGCACAATACTTGACCTTGGGGATGGTGTTCTTGGGGGTCACTGCTTCTCCTTTCTTTCACCAAACAAGAACCACATCTCTGTGTCCAAACAACTCCACTTTTGTCACATCTAATCACAGAATTGATGACTCAAACCTCTCTTATTTGTCCAGTGAGCATTTGTATGTCTGTCTTAGAGGAGTGGAGTCCTTATTGTACCGTGTCCATAGAGATAAGCCTTGTGCAGTGGTTTTTGGAGTGTTTTTCTTGAGATGAGTCTTCTGGAAATATGACAAAATCTTCTGGGTCAAAAATATACAAACAGCGACTTGAATTATCAGATTTATTTGGTCATGTAGAAAGCTGTGTTGATCAAACTCTGTTAGTGGCCTGACCTCTTAACTTCTTGTGAGTGATTACGACTGAATAAAGCTGCTAACTCTTCTGGGCCAATTTAAATAGGGTCCATTTGATCCACTCATTAGACTCAGCCACAAACACTACAGTGGGAAAATCTAAGGAGCTCAGCACAGATCTGAAAAAGCAAATTACTGACTTGAACAAGTCAAGAAAGTCATTTGGAGCAATTTCAAAGTAGCTACAGATCCCACAATCAACAGTGCAAACAATTTTATGTATAAAGTGTGTTCCACATTTGTGTCACTGATCAGTAACAAACACAAGCTATCACCTGCTGCTTAGACAACTGCTCAATTTGGTCAAGAGTCAACAAAGATTTACAAAAAAAAAAGCAGGTCTGCAATGGATTAGAAGCTACTGTGTCCACAGTCAAGCATGTTTTCCATGGCCATGGGCTGAGAGGCTGCCGTTTAAGAAGGAGGCCCCTGGTCCAGAAATGGCACCACTTAGGTTTCCTTAGGTTTTGGACAAAATGACCAGAAATACTGTGTTTGGAGAGAAGGTGATGCCCTTAACCCCAAGAACACCAAACCTACCATCAAAAATGATGGTAGTAGTGTTACTGTCAGTGCAACTGGTGCTGTATTTATATTATATTTATTTTATATTATTTATTTATTCCATAAGTGGAAAAATAAAAAAAATTATAAAAAGGAAGATTACCTCCACATTCTTCAGTAACACCTTAAATCATCAGTCAGAAGGTTGGGTTTTGGACACAGCTGGGTGTTAAAACAAGACAATGACCAAAGACACAACAGATGGTTTGAGAGGAGGGTGAAGGAAGCCATCTTTGTTAAACTAGAAAAACCTTCATTGAACAGAGTGAGAGGCTTGAGACATCACCTCTCACCTGTGTACAATGCAGTGTCACATTCTTTACCCAGGAAGAACAGAAACCTTTCTCACATGGCCACAAAGGGAGAAGTGAAATGAACCCCATTGTGAAAGGGAAGGACCTAACAACTCTCATTGGCATCGTTCACATCTAGCCACAAGGGTCCCTAACGAATCCCATTGTGAATGGATAGGACCTAACGACCCTCATTGGCACCGTTCACACCTAGCCATAAGGGGCCCTAACGAACCCCATTGTGAGAGGGAATGACCCAACGACTCGCATAATGAGGGAGGGGCAACACTCACCCAGCAGACTGGAGCTTCAATAGTGTTCATGGATCCTGAAGAGTCTAAAACCTGGAACTCCCAACCAGTCAGTTTAGAACTGATAAAGCCTCTTGGATGAAGGTGGAACGTCTTGGAGCTACTCAACCAAGTCCAGATGCTATGATTGAAACGAGGATAACCATGACCTGGATGAATGAGAATCTTCACAGACAAGACAGTGACCCCAAACACACATTAAACAATGGTTAAATCAGGCTAGAATTAAGGTTTTAGACTGCTCTCTCCAAAGTTCTGACTTAAACCCCATCGAGAATCTGTGGAATGTGATGAAGAAACTAATTTGTGTCAGAAAGCCAACAGATTTAGCTGAACTGCACCAATTCTGTAAAGAGGAGGGGTCTAAGAAGCTTGTGGGCTGCTACCAAAATGGCCAAGGGACATTTAACCAAATAATAGCATTACTGTATGTATATGCCATACAGATCGGGATCTGTCCTAGGACAACTGGCGATTATCCTGGATCATGATTTCTACTGTGACATATATTTATGACCCAGCAGATTTCCAACATTTAAAATTAAGCGTTACAGGAATCATGGAAAACCCAAGACTGCCATGATAGACATGGTCTTTACAAGTGTTTGTAAGCGTTTGTTTACAACTGAATAATGCCTGACACCCAAATGAGACATGTTCTTATATACTCAACAATTATTTCATACATTTATTGAGATTTTTTTCTTCCATATTGACTCGAAAATGTTTACAGAAACTGTACCAAGCAGATGCATAGCAATGGAATCAAAGGCCATGTCCATTGAATGCAAAACAGAATTCCATAAAAATGATGCAAATATTAATGCAATACACGTACATGTGTTTTTTTTTTCATACAAATTACAGATTACAAAAACATAAATGAGATCTTTTCATATGCCCTGAAGCAGCGCTGAAAGTACAGAATGAGTACAATGACATTTCAGCACGCCTGTACAGCGCTAGGCCCCAACAACTCTAATGTTTGCTGACATAAAGAAACACAACACGTGCACACTCACGCACACACACGGAGTCAGTCATACAAACATCAAGGGATGAGACGACGAGAAGCAGAAATAATATCCAGCGTGCTTCAGTGGGGTTTGGTTTTTTGTTTTACAGTCTCGTTTTCGGATTTCAAACAGTATTCAAAGAGCAGAATCTGGGCTTCGTAGTGTTTCTGGTCTTTCAGTCGCACACAGAGACGGTTAAACACAGTCCAAACAGTCCACAGTGAGGTCAGGTGATAGTGGTACGGCCACTGTAACAGATCCCTCCATAGGTTTGATTCTGGTGATCGTAGAGTTAAGAGACCCCCAGAGTTTGAGCCATTCCTGGTGTAACTGTGCAAGCAGAGAAGTTCCATGATCACCCACTTTTCCAGTCAGCTGGGATTGATTGTTAGTGTTTGTGTCCCCCCCTAAAGATAGTCCAGAGAAGAAGGAAAAGAAAGGAGGATTGTCATCCATGTTCTCCTCTCGAGTCGGGGGGCAGTGATAGTGTACGGTGGATTGTTTACAAAACGATTGTGACTATTCATAAGTGCAACAGAGATTAACAAATATATCAAAAATAATGACGAGATAAACAAAAATAAGAAAAGCAATAAAAACATTGAAAGCATCTAAAAGCTACATCCTATTGCACAATTAAAAAGTATGATACAAAAAAATGGATACATAGTGAAATAGACAAGAATTGGTATTGCATACAAATCAAGGAAATAAAAAAGTCGTTTGTTCTGTCTTTTAAGACCGTCAATTCTTTTACAGAGCTCCTCTCAAACCGCTTGATACAGCAAAGGATGAGTGTTGATTGTTTTTCATCGCCTATTTAAGTTTAGAGACCACCTTTTGTTGTGGTCGCAACAGACAGGACTTAAAAACACTGATTTGAATCGGTTCAAAGTGCACATAGGAAAAACAAAGGATTCCATTCAAAACATCACTATGTTCATGAGGATGAGACATGAAACAAACCAACAAAGGGAGATTAATAAAAAAAAAAAAAAAAGTGGAAACAGAAGCAAATGAGAATGCTGCATAGCTGGATTCCATTTAAAGCAATGCCATCAGAAAGACACACAGGAGCGAGACAGACCTAATTACTGTACATGATCAGACTCGACTGTTCACGACACACTCCATAGCTTCCTCTTGCTGATTCAGAGCAGAGAGCTCGACAGATAGAAACCAAGTGCTCTCTTGTTATTTTCTCCATTTTGTCAAAGGGTCTGAGTTCACACGTGCGTGTCGCTGGGCTCGCTGGCCAAGCTCCCTCCCCGCAGGAAGATGGCTGAACTGGACTTGGGCCGGTTCTGACTGTGACCTTGACCTTGGGTGGACCCGTTATTGTTGACCTCCGGTCCCCGGGTGTCTGTGGAGATGACCCACGTGGTCGGTCGCCACTTCTTGAGGGAGTACGGCGTTTTGACGCGCTTCTTGATCTTCTCTCCTGTCCCCAAGGCTCCGTCTGGCTGCACCAGACTGTCGCCTAGAAAAGAGGATGGGAAGACGATCAGAACCGCATGGCAACGTTTTACACCAGTGGGTTTGAAACATGAAATACCAGCAAGTCTCCTGTAGGAGGCCATGCAAGACTACATGGACTTAAAAAGATCCTTATGCAAGCTCTCCTTATTACTTAAACGACTTTAAAAAAGCTCTCTGGCTACTACAATTCCATTATCTATTAATCCTTTGAATATGTTTGATTAGTCATTTGGTCTAGAAAATGTTGGAATGAAGTGGTAAAAATTCAAAGCACTATTTTTTCAAAGCCCACGAGAACCTCTACTAATGTCTTATTTTATGTTTGGTTCGAGAATTTTGGCATTATTAAAAAAAAACAAAAAACACAGGGGGCACCCTGATAGCCTATGGTTATGTCGCGTGACCCACATGCAGAGGCGTAGCAGCTGTGCCGGGTTCGAGTCTGACCTCGGCCATTTACCGCATGTCCTTCCCCACTCTCTCCCGTTTCTAACTCTATCCTCTTAAAAAACAACAACAACACAAACAACAACCAAAAACAAACTAAGAGCAGTGGATTCATTCAACAGAGTGTTTCCCTCTATAGAGAGAGATTTTGAAAAGAATGTCCAAAATCACAGCAGCAGAGGTAGCGAATCTGGATTTGCTGTCCCAAACCACAAGGACATTATTAGGGATGTTCCGAACAGCAATTGGCGTTCTTCGAATATTCGGGTTCAATTAATGACGATTATCCGAATATTCAGCTGGAGCTGAAGCGGCGCACCCGGGGATAAACAGAATGAAAGTATTTGTTTACGAACACGGGTGAAGTAAAGCGTGACATCGGAGTTGGTAGGTCCGTACTAGAGCCTTGGTGGCGCTCGGCGGACGACTATTCCAATATCAAAATTATTATCCGGATACAACCACAACGACCGAATATTCGGCACCAGCCCTACACATTACACAATGGTATTCCACATGACTAGCAAACCAACGTCCGTGTGCATAGTTCCTCATAACTGCATTTAATATGTATTTAATAAAAATGATTAATAAAGTAATTCCACAAGAGTGCTGAAATGACCAGTAACTTTGATCCTTCAGTTGACAGAATATATTCAACAATCTACTTAATAGTTTTAAGTAATGTTTACATTAAAAAAAGCCAAACATCTGTAAGTTCCACTTTCAATATGTGATTACTGGAATTTCAAAGGATGAATCTGGTCATACTCTACTTCTTCTTGTCAACAAACTCAATGCACAGAGCCAAGCCCACACTGACTGCATCTAATAAGAAATATTATGTTTCAAACCTTGATGTATGTTAGTCCTTTGTGCCATAGACCTCCACTACTGTCCAGAAACTCACACTAGTTTATTTGGACTCAGTCCCACATACAGAGTCCTGCTGCCACAGATACTCTCTGGATATGGATTCATCTGCAGCTGAGCAGTAGTAGACTACTAATTTACTGTTTCCCCCTGTTTAAGAAATGTGTCATACTATGCATAGTGAGCAGGAACCAATGGCCTTGGGGCTCAGAGCCACAGAAGAAGTAATGCATTGTTGGTTTTGATGTTGTGGGATTTGTTCAGAATAACAAAACTATTGAATATTAGCAGGCTCATCATTAAAATGTAGTTCAGAATGTAAAGGCTTAGTCTGGGATAAGTCTCAGTTCAACTAAATAAACTAGAAACTACTTGTGTGTAAGGTTTTGGTAAATAAAGTCACCTAGTGAGGCCAGGTCCTGTGTTGTGAAGGACAGGTCCAGGGAGTTGGGTCTCTCAGGCCTGCGGGCTCTGGGCTGCCTGAGCAGGGCCTCTCCTCTCATGGTGACTGGGGGTTCCCCCTGGGGGGCCGTTGCAACAGACCCTGCCCCCGAGCTTTCTCCTGGAGGCCCTGTAGTTTCCCTGCTCCCTTCCTCTCCATTTCCCTCCTCTTCTCCTCCATCGCTCTCTCCTCCGCTCTCGCCGTCCCCCTGGCCGTGGCCGGTGTTGCTGTTGTTGTTGTTAGTGTTTGGTCGGGCCGAGCGGAGAGCGGCCACGCTCGAGGATGCATCTCTCTGATCGGTCTGCTCTCGTTCTCGGCTCAAAAGCGGCTCATGTTCATCGGGGCTGGCAGTGATGACCCCGAGGCTCAGCCGGCTGTCGTCCGACCTCAGGGCTCCAGACCCATTCTGAGTTAAGCTGGATCCTCCAAAACCCGTTGCTCCACCTGCCACTATGGGTGAGATTCCAGCACTGGCGTGACCATTAACAGTGCCGTTGATGCTACCGTTGACATGCGTGTCTCGTAGAGCGGGTATGTTGTTTGTGCTTGTGCCTCGGTGAGCCTCTACAGCTGTGTTTGTGCCTGTTACTGCACTAATGTTCATCTTTGTTCCCTCCACCTGCCGCAGGTTGGACTTCCCAGAGCGTCCAAACTTGAACCTGAGCGAAGACGATGATGACTCCTTCTTAGTGGGCTTGTTACGCAAGGGCAGACTGGACGGCCTCTTGGGCAGGTTCTGCTGCTTGGGCAGGGGGAAGATGGTGGTAGGCATTGTGGCAGCGGGGTCTGATGAGCCCGAGGCTTCACTGGCCATCTTGATGAGGGGGTAAAGAAGACTGGAGCTGCCAGGGCTTAGCGGGTCTGGCGAGCAGAACTGCTTCTGTGAGTGCTCCATCAGGTTTTCATCTGAGCTCTCCTTCAGGTTCTTGTCCACCTCTTTAGGGTCCAGCTTGGTGGTTTCCAGGTCTTCCTGGGTCAGGTGTAAGCAGACAGGAACTGTGGCAGGCCCTGTGGTACCCTCAGACTCAGAGATGATAGTGGTGGTTGTAGTAGAGGCTGAGGGGCTGCCTCTCAGGCCCATGCTGGTGCTGCTGCCCTCTGGGCTGGGCAGACGGGCGTTGGCTTGCTGCTGCCGCTCCTGGTTGATGGAATTCCTGTTTCTCTCTCCAGTCCCAACCCCAGCCCTGCCAGTCACAGAGCTAGTGGTGTCCACCTGTGTGTTCTTGGCTACCCCCTCATGTTCTTCGATGTAGCTGGAGGGATGGTCTGCGTATGGGCCAGACTTTGGTGTCATGCGATTTCTGGTTGAAAACATTGAGGACACAGAGCAGAACATGTGAAGGAGATCATATGAATTATTTCTACAATGACAGAGGTGGTTGTGTGTTTAACCCTACCTCTCATTGTGCAGTGTTGTGGACATGGGGTTGAGTGTAGGGCTGACTGATTTAGAGCGGTCCCATATGAGGAGCAGCTCTGCTAGTCGCTCCTCAGCACACTGGGCAGTGAGCCGAGCCTCTGCGTCCTGGTCCCAACAGTCCTCCATTGTCTCTTTCAGAGAGCGAACCGCCTGAAAGAGACGTATCATATCATATAGTATAATATATTTACAGTATTAGCAATGGAAACAATGTCAACACACTTTGCAGCTTCCCAACACTGGATGGGCGTAGAGGTCGGATAGATGATTCTTCAACAGGAATCAACACAAGATCCCCCCCTCTACAACCGTGCAAACATTTGCTGCATCTGATTGGACGACGCTTCACTCGGAGGAACTCTGCTCCTGGATTTTACTCTCTTTTATTATGAAAACAGTTCAGCGAAATGTGCTTCTGAAAACATTTGAGGCCGTAAACAAGGTATGCAGTTGCTGAATCTGTCCTCATTTTAGAATAACAATGGTTTGTTTAAAGGTTTCACCAAAGGGTCACGAGATGTCCAGTTGCCTTTTACTGAAGCACTTATTTAATTCAGCTCAATTCATAAAGCACCACCATCACAACATCACTCATCTCAGGGCACTCCACACAGTAAGGTCTAGAACGTATATTATATTATCATATTAGTAAGTTTAATGGTCCCATCCATTCATATATTAAGACATTTAAAACTACTGTATAGTTAACATACCTTTGGATGTATGTAAGTAGCATAAACATCAGTAGAACTAGACTATTTACATATGTTTGGCACTGGACTTGTGATGTTAGAACCTGTGCTTGTATGTGCACGTGTTAAAATCAGTTTTAGGCCCCATCCACACCAAGCCAAAACAATTCACTTGATACGCCTGAAAACGATGTGAAACACATGCCAGGCCTGTTGGTGGCGCTGTGACGCCATCACAGAAACAAGTGGAAACTGGCGGCGGGACTTTAGGCGTGCACAGAAATCTGTATACGATGTAAACATAGAACATGGTGGCGGCAGGTACGAGTGGAAGAGCTCATGCGCATTTATTGAAAGGTGGAGCTATGACGCAAGCGTGTCAGAAAAAGAAGCGGACAGGGTGTAACAACGGCTCCACGTAAACAGCGTTTTGAGATCTTTGCACTCTGGGACCTGGTTTCAGAAATGATCGTTTTCAGACCCCCACAACGCCGGCTTAGTGTGGATGATACACGGGTTGATGCGTTTAGGCCTGGGCTCGTCTTCGTGTGGAAGGGGCCTTAGGGTAAGCTCAGAAAATGTTTCCTCCTTCAGCAGATGTATATCCAAGCTGCCTCCTAGTGCCTAACTGCACAGAACAGCACAAAAGCCAAATATAAACTTGTTTTAAAACAGAGGGACACAGCGCACATCTACACTATTTCTCAGCTTTACAGAGATTCTGGTTTGAATTTTGTTCCAGTATTCTAATATTATCACAGCATTAGAAGTCTGGCTCTGCTTCCCACACCGACACATACCAAACTGTTCTCTTTCCAGGCTTCGGGGAATTTGGGCCGTTGCTTCTCCCTGGATACAAGGACCTGCATGTCCTCAAACGTCGGGTGGTTCCCTGCCTCCGCCTGAAAGGCCATCTGGTACTCTGGCACAGACTCTCCTGGAGGCAGGCGAGGATAGAGAGGGGAAGGATGTCTTAGATATCTTTGATGTAGTAGAAATATTCATTAAGCTTGTTATGAATGTACCCTCTTTACAATACATGAGAAACATTTATTTTTTGACACAGCTGTATCCATCCTTACAGTAGCAATGACTTAAAACAGACAGAGAGGAAGTTCTTCTTCAGAGTTTATCTGTGTCTTTATGCGTCTCACCAGGGAAAAGATCGGTGCATCTCATGAAGGTCTCCCAGTAGACAAGGCCAAGCGCATACATATCCACCTGCTTTAGTGCTGACTCACAGTCCCTCAGGTTCACCGCGCCCTCCAGCACCTCTGGAGCCATATAGCGGATGGTCCCCACCTGGCAGATAAGGAGGGATAAACAGAGGGATGGGGGATTGAGGAGGGGTGGGGATGAGGAGAAGTGTGTGATGAAACATGAGGCGAGACAGCAGAGGAACAAATAGGAAAATACAAGGTCAGGAATAATGGGATAATGCCAAAGTCAATGTGCTATTACAACACACAGTTAGCTAGTTGTAGGCTAGGTAACAGCCAGCTAACACTATATGACACAGCAACTTAAATAATCAGTTTTGGTGATGTAGAGTTGTGTTAATCACATTTTCTTAGTGGCATGGCCCCTTGCCTTCTTGTGATTGATTACAGTTGAATTAAGCTGCTGACTTCTCTGAGCCAATTTAAACAGGGCCTATTTGATACATTCATTAGACTGAGCCATAAACACTACAATGGGAAAGTCTAAAGGGCTCAGCACAGATTTGAAAACGCAAATTACAGTCAAGAAAGTCATTTGAAACCATTTCAAAGCAGCTACAAATCACAAAATCAACTGTGCAAGCAGATGTTTGTATGCATTAGGGTTAGGGTTAGTGCATGGCACAGTTGTGACAATGATCTGTAAGAAAACACAAGCTATCACCTGCTGCTAAGAGATCATTACTCAGTATGGTGAAGAGCCAACAAAGATTTACAAAAAAAAAGCAGGTCTGCAATGAATTCCTAGCTGCTGGCTGCGTAGTTGGGTATTCCAACAAGACAATGACCGCAAACACACAAAAATAGTAAAGAAATGTCTAAACCAGCCTAGAAAAAAGGTTTTACAATGGCCCCTCCTTAGTCCTGACCTAAGCCCCACTGAGAACCTGTAGACTGTGCTTAAGAAAAGAGAAACCCAACAAATGTAGTTGAACACAGCCAGAAGCCAGCGTCAGCTTGGAGCTGTGCACATGGGAGAGCATGTAGAGAAAACAGATGCCATCTTGGCTATGTTGAGACTTTTAATGACACCACAGAGAACCAATACAGTGTAGAGGACGGACACAGGCCCTAGTCAACACACAATACCCTATAACTGATAGTGGGGATGAGAGGGACAACTTTTTAAATTCCAGTTCTTGTCCCCCCAAATGTTTGCTCTTTTAGTTGGATTTAATTGGCAGCATGTCTCTCTGCCACTGTCAAGAGTTGATTCAATTGTTGATATATTTAACTTAATCAGCGTTGGTAATTACTCCAAAAGAATAAGGTTTTTGATCAGCGATGACAAGAGGACCTGGGTGTTGCCCCTTAGCTAACAAACAGGCCACTGTTTCTTTTCCTGGAAGTTGTTTGGGTCACATGCAGCTTGAGATGAAGACTGTATTCACTACTGTAGGCTTAAAAAACAGCTGTGTGTTCTACACAGAAGTGGTAGAAAACAATGCAGTGCATGGTTTTTTTTATCTAGAGTAAATATTCTGCCTCAACAGAACAGATGCCACAGATTACACTGGATTACATTTTTGACATTAATTATCATGGGAAAACACAGAATTTATGAATGACGTATATAGATAAAGGCAGGAAACAGTATTAGCTGTTTTCTCTATGTAGATGTTTGAGACAGTTGCTGTCAGACAGCCTGTTTAACTTGAATCTTATTACTAAACAAATACCTACAAGGGTTAACTACTGCCTGCTCTCTGCTGCCTTCTTCTGACTACTTCTTAGTACAGTGAACTCATATAGCGACTGATATCATCTTTGCTTCCTCACCTCGCTAATAGCAGCATTTTCCTCCTCCCCGTGACGTGCCGGCCTGTTTCCTGTCAGCTTCATGGACAGGCCAAAATCGATGATAACACATGTGCCGTCAGCCTTGACGAGAATGTTCCGGCTGTTCAGGTCCCTGTGGGAAACCGCTGGCTTGTACAAGTCTTGAAGGAGGAGAGAGGGGAAGAGAGGGGAAGAGAGGATCAGAAGAAGACCCGAGACAAAAGACTTGGGCTAATTTCTCTTTCATTAAATATTGAGGCCTGTACAGAACTCCCAGAATGCTCAGACACAGTGTAGGCAGGTGTTGTGGTATTTGCTAATGAGTGACAGCATCCAGAGAATCCCTTCATATGGCTTTCCATTCGTCTTATTACTCATTGTTCACCACTGCAACCTGCACTATCTACAGACAGCTAAACCCTCTAATCTAATCTACGACAATAGGATTAAGACCACATCAGTAGCTTCTAGCTGTAGTGTCTTCCTGTCCAGCAGAGGGTGCAGTGAGGCGGAGGGCTGCTGGAAGTTGTGGCAGTCACCACAGCTAACTGCTGCCTGCTATTGATGTGCAGGGTGAGTGGGGGAGGATGACGACTGTACCAAAGCCCATGAGATTCTGCTGTAAGCAGCTACACACAGCACTTACAGACACCAGCTCCCTCTTTAGCTTTCTTTTTGGTCACTTCTCTGGCCAGCCCATATTTCCCCAACAGAAGCATCGTCTCCCCCAGATGTATTTGTCACACGCCTGCACACCCAGGAATAACTTCTATTCCTTTGGTAGCCTTTACACACTACTGCGAGTGCACTTTCTTTCCCTGTCACTTCGAAGCCTGTTTGATGTGTATCTGTGATTATGAGGCAAAATGAGCCAGCCCAGTGCGGCTGCTGAGGCTAAGGCTGGGTGACATGAGAAAAAAAACAGTTCAGTTTTCAGTTCTGCCTCCGATTACACTGAGTCACAGGGATATTCAGATGTTATCTGAATCTCTATCTTTCCTCTCTAGTGTGTTCCTCTCTCGGTTTTTCACTCTCTCTGAGGCTAGCTTGAGGCCAGTCTATAAATACCCTTGGCAGGGCGTGCACGCAATGTGTATGTGTGTGTTTGTCAAAATGCAGGGATGCAAAGTGCTCCAAGACAAACAGACCCACGTGGAGCTGCAGGGTGCAGCATGGAAGACGGCTCAAGCACTTGAAACCAAACAGAGAGAGAAATACTCACACATACACACTATCTAAAGCCTTTCTAAATAATCTGAACTAACTGGGCTAAACACACAAAAAGCTTTCCCATTTTCCACCACAATTCTTTGTATGTGTTTGTGTATCAGTAACAGATGGAAGCAGCAGACTTGGAACTTGAGCCCGTGTAAACTGTGAGCAGTTATGTAATTAACTGTGTGTGTGTGTCTTTGTGTTTGCGTGCCCTCCAACTAACCTCCTTTGAAGAGCTCGGTGTGCAGGTACGCCAGGCCACGGGTGACAGAGTGAGCCAGCCGGCAGCTGCCGACCCAATCGTTGGTCTGGACACTCAGGTAGCGACTCAGAGAACCCTGAGGAGGACATGGAGGATGTGAAGGACAGGGACAGAGAAGGTAGAAGAATGTAGAGGGTGAGGGATGAAGGAGGGAAAAAAACAAGACACACATTATTGATGGAAGAGGAGAGTCCAAGGTGAAAAGGGGTGTTTAGCTCCCTCTTTAAACAATGCTTGTGTTGGTTCAACCATTACAATAATCCTGCCAGTGCTATTCTACTCAGCCCTATCTCCCACTTGCACTACTTTCAAGCTGGTTGCATCTGTACCATCAATACATTCCCAACAAAACTGACACTTTAAAGATTAACTTCACGTCAAAAAGCCGCCTGCCCTTCATGAGGAGGGGGCACAGATTCACAATAAAACTGAGTTGGATATTTGATCGCTTACAGAAGCATTGCAGTTGCCTTCAGTTCTGAGTCTTCTGCCAAATAAAAGCAAGTTGAGGTTCATGAATTTAGTGTAAGGCTATGATGTCTTATGATGAGTATCAGGAGTAACTCCAGAAATGAGATTGAATAGAATTAATTTCCTAAATTATCAGCCTTGATCATCTATTATTGGCTGGGCCACGGTTCACACACAAACAACGCACACGTACATACACTTAATCCATCTCAAGGCAATTTGTGCATCTGCTACTAAAGACAATTACATTAGATCTGTTTGTTTGTTTTAAATAAATTATGTTATTGAATGCATTATGTGTCTCAATCTCCTGTCCTGACTTTCCACAGTACAATCTGTATTCGACTAATGGCTACAATACATAATGGACTCCTTTCATAAGGTGGAAGGGGTCAGCTGACTTGTAATTAACTGAAGGTTTGTATAGTCATAATATTCAGCTTTTAGGTCAGCTTACATTAATATTGAAATGTTTCTAGAGGCGGCTTTTAGCAGTCAGTGTTGATGTTTGTTGTTAACTGAACCAGCTGCATGTTGATTGGTCTGCAGGAAAAAGATGGGTGTTGGGTGGAACGATTATCTGACATTTCATAGACTAAACGATTAAAAAGAATATGCAGGTGACAGATTATTCAACAGAAAAATGGATTAGCTACACAGCCCATTGTTTATGTGCCCCTTGTTGCCACCTATTCATCCTCAACCACTTCTCTCTTCTCTTCTATACTTCAGAATGGCCGGCAGCGCAGTCCTACTGATAGCACTGCTTCTGATGCAGTACAGTAGGGGAAGTAGCCAAGATGTGTCAGTCCAAGAGAGAATGTGATAGAACTGCTGCTTTTCCTGGGAACTGATATGTGGTCAGTTGCTGCCTATGTGTAGGATTTTACAGAGGTTTCAGTATGCATTAACCGCTAGCAGCTATTGACAGCGAACGCAACACAGACTTTTAGTAGCTACGCCACTTATCAAGGCCTCATATGGCTGACTGAAATAACTTAACTGTGACTGCAGAAACTTCCTACCACTTTCCTTAAAGGAGTCAGGCTGTGAGTGTGTGTACTCACTGTTTAAAAACACAATAATTCATATAGTTATTCAGTGTTTGTTTCCCTTGATAGTCTGACATGTGCAGCCATGGAGAAAATATGCAGATGTTTTACTTAAGTAACATCGCTAATACATCACTGTAAAAGTCCTGCAGTGGAAATGTCACTTAAAGTAAAGAATGTCAGTATAATCAGGAAAATGTCCTGTGGTAGTAAAAGTGGTAGTAAAAGTACTCACTGTAGCAAAAATGTTCTATGGCGGCTTTACTATAATACAGTATATCATATAATTAGATGACTATTTTTCATGCATTAATGTAATTCTATTAATGTAATGAACCAGAATTTTACAACTGTAGTAACTCGAACCACCTACAGCTGAAAGAATGGAGGATGTTTAAGCACCAGAATCAAAAAGCTGTAATCCTCATCGTTAAAATGCAGCGGATTTGTCACAACAAAACAAAACGAAAATCCACTTTTAAGCATTTTCATTTGTGATATTAACTGTGTTAATCTGTCAGGCCACAGTAAATGGTCTGCACTTACATAGCGGACTCTCCAGCATGCGGATGGGCCGGGGATCAAAGCCCCATAAACAGTGAGCTTGTTAAACGAAGAACTGCAGGCGATTGGCTGCACAACTCCAGCTCCTCAGCACGGTACCCAACCAGTTTACTGTATTTAAAATCATACTGTGGTTAATGTCATAACTGCCTATCTTCTTCATCAAAACAACTTGAGCTTGTCTGGCTGCACTTTTAACAGTTTGTGGCTTCCTGAATTCTGAGGCCTGTAGTATCTAATTAAAGAGGTGTTGCCTAATCAAGCAGGACTGAAATCTTGGGGGCTGTAACAAAAACATTTCAAGTAAGAACATTCAAAAAAAAAAGTTTCCTATTCTCCAGTACTCACATGTGGGTAGTAATCCATGACCAACAGGTACTCTGTGCGTCCCTCTGGGCCTGTCCGCTCATCAGCAGCCACAAACCGGGCGATGTTTTCATGTTCAAGCAGCGGTAGACGGTAGATGGAGCATTCATTGAGGAAGTTCTGGCGGTTAGCTGCAGTGAACACCTTTACAGCAACAGGCCGCTCATCCAGAGAACCACAGTACACTGCACCGTATCTGCCACGCCCAATCAGCTGAAAGGTGTTGATAGGAAACGAAAACACTATTAATAGACTCCTTTGGCATTCTACACCTTTAGCACTCTCTTGTCTAATAAGAAAGTGTGAATGAAATGGTAATTTTGTTTGTGCAGCTTTAAGCGCTTTGTCACAGAAATGACAAGATATAGAAAGATGACTTGACAAATACAGAGAAGCCGAAAACAGAAACACAAAGAAACGCTCAGATAGGTGCAAACTAAATACAGTCCCTTAGGCAGGCAGAGGAGAGAGAGGAAACACAGGCAGACAGCAGGGTTAAACAGTTCCAATGGTCCTAAGCTCGTTCCAAATCATTCAATTGGTGTCCTGAATTAGCCAGAGCACAGGATGCCATTACGGTCCAAACATTCTGTCTGAAAAAGTCATCTGCATGGCATTAAAAAAATGAATTCAGGAGTGCACTCATTGTGTGTGATTTCCCTCTGCAGTATTTATCTCTGGCTATAAAACATACTGTGGAAAACAATGAACCTGTTTTGTCTGCCACTAACCCTCCCTGGCTTACTAACCCTCCCCATGGGCTAGGAGTTTAATGTGAAAAAACAAGTGCCTGCATTTGATAAGGCACAAGGACAGTGTTCAATATTCAATTTCTGCTTGTAAAAAAATGTCCCTCTCTCTGGGCGGGAAAGCACTGAACAGTGTAGTTCAACTAACTATGTTCAGTCTGATTGGAAGACATCGAATCACTCTGTTGGCTCTTCTACCCAATTTACTAGACAATCCCTGCAAATCATTTGAATAGTTATAATACAGTGTTTATTTTCCAGTTAAAGGCACTGGTTTCATCTCTTGCAAAAACTTGTTTAATCGGACACAGTGTCTGGTGCTGATTTTGTCAGACAAGGCAGAGGAAAGGCAGAAACAATACAAAAACATCACTTCAATCTCTGGTACTATGTTTGGTCGCAAAGCCCCAAAGTGGCCATCAGTGATCGTGTCTTCATGTGATCCAAGAGCATCGTTTTAGATCGACAACCACAGATTTGACCACATTTCACAACCCAAAACTGAACAGTGCAAAGTGGTCTTTACCAGAAACATGTAACTAATAACACAAGATTTAGATATACTCTTGTGTAAGGAAATAAAAAAAAAACTTCTGTCCCAAAACCCAAATCACCTAAATTGTCAGTTTTGTCCCAGTTGGTTAACAAAATGGTGGGACTGGTTTATCTGGAAAGCTCCAAGAAGCTCATGCTGCTTTCCGTATAACCCAATGGGAGACTGGTTAGATAGCATGTGTCATACTCAGAGCAGGCACACTTCCAAGAATACCAATCAGGCTGAAGCATACCAGATTTCTCCTGTATATTTTAATCTGATGAATCAGCTTGTAAACACCCCAAAATGCTTTTACTTTGGAAATCTGGGCAAATTTTAACCTGCTGAAAATGTGAGCTTGTAATAAAAACCAGAATAGGACAGTTTCCAGAAGCTCCTCTGAGCTGCCCTCCTACAGTCCTCCTATGGATGGCTTATTTAACCCTTTAAGACCTGAGCCGCTGTGTGTATCAAACTATTACCGTAATATTATTACCGTAATGTCACTATATTGGCTGTAAAGCGCAACGTTGCGCTTTACAGCCAATATAGTGACATTACGGTAATAATATTACGGTAATAGTTTCATTCGTACCCCCCAGGAATCCGTTCGATTTTTTCCGATAGTGCAAACCGTGACATAATTACGCATGAAATTACCGTAATGACACTATGAAATTACAGTAACAATATTACGGTAATAGTTTCATTCGTACCCCCCCAGGAATCCGTTCGATTTTTTCCGATAGTGCAAACCGTGACATAATTACGAATGAAATTACCGTAATGACACTGTTGAATTACCGTAATGACACTATATTGGCGCAAACCGTGACATAATAATGGTATTCCAAAGTGTGCTTACCCAAACGTGTCACCGACGACGCACTAGGACCTAAAGGGTTAAATCAGTTCCTGCATTTGTTTGACTTTCAGCCCCCTGCTTATATTGTCATTGTGGCTGAATATCATCCTAACTCCATTCACTTCCTATCACAATATTAGCTCTCGCTCTTCCATATCAAGTTCTCAGGATCCTGTGTCAGTGTGAGCAAATTCCTATTTTGGTACGCCCGGGCCTGTCACTTAATGCGTCCTGCCGTGATCGGATGATAAAAGTCACATTGAAACGACAAATGTAACTGGAAACCTTGATGTATTTTTGGTGTATTTTTGCCTCTTTGCCTTTGGTTTCTCCTTTCTCTCTCTAGCTCTCGTTTCCCTTTCTCCCCGAGTGTAGATGCTGAACCTGGTGGAGCGCCACATGTCTGAAGCAAAGACACAAACTTTCATTTTCTATAAACAAGCCAGTGGAAATCCACAGGGGTGCTGGGAGTGAAAGATGCAGTGAGCCACGGTGTTGAGAGGGGTTTACTTTTTTTAACGTCATAATTCTATTTTCACGTACATCACCACCGTTACCATTAGGACTGAAATAATATACTGGTGTGGAACTGTGGCACTAGTCACACTGCTGTAGAACTAATTCCAGTTGGTGCTGCACTGAGTCCTGTTTGGCTTATCTGGTTAGTGAGGGTAGTGTTGTGCTGGCACTTCTCACTACCACATTAACCCTTTAAGTCCTAGTGCGTCATCTGTGACACGTTTGGGCAAGTGCACTTTGGAATACTGTAATTATGTCACGGTTTGCGCCAATATAGACAGCCAATATAGTGTCATTACGGTAATTTCATAGTGTCATTACGGTAATTTCATTCGTAATAATGTCACGGTGTGCACTATCGGAAAAAAACGAATGGATTCCTGGGGGGGGTACGAATGAAATTACCGTAATGACATGGCAATGTCGTTGCGCTTTACAGCCAATATAGTGTCATTGCGGTAATTTCACAGTGTCATTATGGTAATTTCATAGTGTCATTACGGTAATTTCATTCTTAATTATGTCATGCTTTGCGCTATCGGAAAAAAA
>OMNN01098120.1:0-12060 GCA_900302755.1 Chromis chromis
CTTGGTCTGACTTGTAGAAAACCTGCAGAGGCACAGAGAAAGAGATAAAAGACAAAATGCCATTTAGTACCATTAGCTTCAGACATCTTTAATCTCCCTCTTAGTTTTCATTTCCTCTCAGTTTAAACCAGCCAACATCAGGTAAAGAATACACTGTCTGTTGCTGTGGATTTTCTCGATTCCTGACTATTGTTTTGGTCTTTAAATGTCAGAAAATGCTTGATTAGTGTTTCCCAACAGCCAAGATCACGTCTTGTTTTGTCCACAACCCAAAAACAAAAAAAGTCATAAATGAGCAAAGAAAACAGAAAATATTCAAATTTAAGAAGCTGAAACCACAGAATTAAGACTTTTTTCTTCTTTAAAAAAGTCAAAATCCCTCAGACCAGCTCTCCTCGAGCCAACATCATGTAAAAAATACACCGTCTGTCGAATTGCTGTGTCAAATTCTAATTTAAGAAGCTGAAACCAGAGAATTAAGACTTTTCTTTTCAATTGCTGATTAGTTTTTGGCCCATAAAAGGTCAGAAAATCTGAAAATCCCAACGGCCAAGGTGACGTTAAAAACGAGTCGAGAAACCAGAAAATATTCAAATTTAAGACGCTGAAAACAAAGAAGACATTTTCTTTCTTTGAAAAAAGTCACTTAAACCAGGTAATTATCTAAATACTTGGTGTGACTTGTAGAAAAAACCTGCAGAGACGCAGAGAAAGAGATAAAAGACACAATGCCATTTAGCACCATTAGGTTTACAGAGCACATTGACATCTTTAATCTTCCTCTTTGACCCTCTTTTAGTTCATTTCCTCTCAGTTTAAACCAGCCAACATCAGGTAAAGAATACACCGTCTGTTGCTGTGGATTTTCTCGATTCCTGACCGTCTTTTTGGTCTTTAAATGTCAGAAAATAGTCGATTAGTGTTTCCCAACAGCCAAGATCACGTCTTGCTTTGTCCACAACCCAAAAACAAGTCATAAATGAGCAAACAAAACAGAAAATATTCTAATTTAAGAAGCTGAAACCAGAGAATTAAGACTTTTTTTTTCAATTGCTGATTAGTTTTTTGGTCCATAAAAGAAAATCTGAAAATCAGTGTTTCCCAACGGCCAAGGTGACGTTAAAAACGAGTAGAGAAACCAGAAAATATTAAAATTTAAGACGCTGAAACCAAAGAAGACATTTTCTTTCTTTGAAAAAAAAAAACACTTAAACCAGGTAATTATCTAAATACTTGGTCTGACTTGTAGAAAACCTGCAGAGGCACAGAGAAAGAGATAAAAGACAAAAGGCCATTTAGTACCATTAGCTTTATTGAGCACATTGACATCTTTAATCTTCCTCTTTGACCCTCTCAGTTTTCATTTCCTCTCAGTCTAAAGTAGCTCTACTCAAGCCAGTCAGGTAAAGACCATTTGTTGATTTTCTTGATTCCTGATTAGTTTTTTGGTCTATAAAATGTCAGTAAATGGTCCATTAATGTTTCCCAACAGGCAAGAAGACGTCTTGTTCCATCCACAACCCAAAAATGCTGAGTTCACTGTGATAAACAAGTAAAGAAACCAGAAAATATTCAAATTTAAGAAGCTGAAACCAGAGAATTAAGACTTTTTTTTCGATTGCTGACTCGTTTTTTCAGCGATAAAATATCAGAAAATGGTGAAAAATGTCAGTAAATGTTTCACAACGGCCAAGATGACATCCTGATATCTCAAAGATGTTCAGTTAACTGTCAAAAATGAGTGAAGAAACCAGAAAACATTCATATATAGGAAGGTGGAACCAGAGAATTTGGACTTTTTCTTGATTGCTGACTAGTTTTTTGGGCCATAAAATGTCAGAAAATGGGGAAAAATATCAATCAGTGTTTCCCAGTTCAGGCTAGTCGTTGCCGACTATGCGGAAGATCAGTTCATATCATCTGCTTGTCGGGATGATGTTGAGATGATCTTCAAGCCAGGACAATTTAAGCATCTTGGGTCGTCCTTTTACTTATCAAGTGCTTCTCTCGCCCACAGGATATCATGTTCTGAGGAGAGGCATCGACCGAGGAATTCCTTGAAAGGGTGGGTCCAGCGCAGCGTTGGGCACCAAACCCGATATTTGCGAGGAGTCCATTGAGGTGAGACCACAAGAAACGCCCCTGATTAGGGCGAGGTTTAGGGTCCCGCTCACCAGACTCCCCACAGCTGGCACTTCATGGAACAGGTAGCACTGGGTTACATGGTACCAGTGGCTGTTCTGACCTGACTAGGGTGTTTCCCAATGGCCAAGATAATGTTCTCAAACGTTCAGTTGTCATAAATGACTAAAGAAACCAGAAAATATTCACATTTAGGAAGCTAAGACCAGAGAAATAACACTTTTTCTTTGATTCAAATAGTAGTCTGTTCTGTGGAAAACCTGCAGGAACAGTGAAAGAGATAAAAGACAAAATGCCATTTAGCACCATTAGCTTCACTGAGCACACTGACATCTTTATTCCTTAGTTTTCATTTTCTCTCTGTCTAAATCAGCTTTTCTTCTCTTTCTGTTCTTATTTATATACATTTTTTCTTTCTGCTCTTCCACTTCCACCTGTTATTTTCTTTATTATTATTATTTTACACATTTCTCATTCCTCTTTTCGTCCGTCTTGCTCAGTTTGTCTTTCAGACTGTCCATCACGGGGGATAAAGGGGGAAACATAGGTGTAAAAAAAACACGAAAAAAAAACCCCTCCTGGTCTCTCCTGTTTGTGTGTCTGTGTGTTGATTGGTGCTGAATAAATTTCCAAATGTCACTCAGCTGAATTGGAAATGCTGAAGCAGACTGACAGCATACAGATTGCAGGCGTCGGGGCAGAATACTAAGCAGAGAAACAGAGTCTCCATACAAACTGCTGTCATATCTGCTGTCTGCTGTGTTTATTGCTGCTGCACTGGATCATCATGCATCCTGTCGGGCTGCAGAAGTTTGCAGCGATTTTTTCGTTTTATACGAGCGAGAGACTAATTAAGATTTAATGTCAGGTTGTTTTGACACGTTGCACTCGTGTCTGGAAAAAGAAAAGCACAATGGAGTGTTTTTTTTTTAATGCTGAACTTGAAGAACTTGAAAAAATCTAATTTAGAAGTGCAATGTTTATTCATCCTGTAAGAAGGAGGCCGTATGAGGAAATATGACTTAAACTCCCTTATGTCATCAGCTCAACAAAAAGATTAGTGGCTGAATAACCACTGCGGGGGATTTTGTTGAAGCTTTTACACTCTTGAGTATATTCTTGCTGTAAACAGATAAAAATTATAATAAACACACAGAACTGGTGCTTCAAATGAGCCATTTATATTCAGGGAAAATACAAATCGGATGAGGAGGAAACCATCAGGGAAAACGGAAAGGTAGCAGACGTCATGTTTAAAAACTACACCATCGGGCCGCCGTATAGATCGCTGATTTAAGGCGTTACCATGTGGGCGCAGGTCGCCAGCAGCGGTCATGAGTTCGAGTCCAGCTCAAGACCCTTTGCTGCATGTCACTCTCCTCTAAAACCCCTTTCAGCCTGTCTCTCTCTATCAATAAAAATGGGAAAAACTCCCAAAAAAATACTTTAAAAAAACCCCCAAAACTACACCATCTGTTGCTCTGATGTTACTTTATCTTGTGTGTTTTCGTCGTCGATTAATCCGTTGATTATTTTCTTGATTAACTGTTGAGTTATTTGAGAAAAATGTCGATTAATGTTTCCCAAAGTCCAAGATGCAGTCCTGATATCCCAAAGATGTTCAGTTTACTGTCATAAACATTACTGTCATAGACCGCAGATGTCTCTGGATCTGGAGCTACATGTCCCTGATCTGCAGTCGCTGGCCTCACCTGCTGCTGTCCTGCTATCCCCTCCCCCCTCATCCCCACTCCCACTCCCACTCCCAACCCAACTGGTCGAGGCAGATGGCCGCCTTCCCTGAGCCTGGTTCTGTCGGAGGTTTTTTTCCCCCCTCCCTACCCCAGGGGGTTTTCGGTTCCTTCCCACCGTCGCTGACTGCTTGCTCATAGGGAATCCAAAAGCAACTTTGGATTGTTGGGTTTTCTGTTTCCTGTTCTTCGTTACGATGTTAAGCGCTATGTGATGACATATGTTGTAAATATGCGCTACATAAATCAAATTTAATTGAATAAATGAGTAAAGAAAGCAGAAAATATTCACATTTAAGAAGCTGAAACAAGAGAATTACTTTTTCTTTTAAAAAAAAATCCAAATAATTTTTTTTTCATTAAAATAGCTGGTAATAATTTAATAGTTGACAACTGATTGATTAAGTCTCATTCAATAGTCGGCCTATAACGATAACTATATTTGTTGGATGATATATTGTCAAAGAAAGAATTTTTGTTATTGTCGTTTTAATAATATATAATAGTAGGACTGTTATGAACAGCAATTTCCGTTCTTCGAATATTCGGGGTGGGGGTGGGGGCTTAGAATAAAATTATTCATTTACTATCGTATGACATCGGAGTTGGTAGGTCCACGTACTAGAACATAACTAGAATATTCTGGACCAGCCCTACTTTAAACCAATCACAATCGCCGTTGGTGGAACTAAGCGAAGTACAAAAGTGATGGGTGTAATAGTTTAGGTGGAACATTAGCATGTATGAAGGCAAGAAATGTGACTAAAATTAACAATCCAACAAATAAAACTAACCGAGCTGCCCTACTGCACGATCAAACCCTCTGCAAAACTTGAAATTTTCAGTGTAGTAGGTCGCTGTTGTTGATTTCCATAGTGACTTCACCTTTAACAGGAAAAACACTGCAGATCTAGAGAACCTTTGTTAACAAAAGGTGGAAAACTTTACTTCACCTAGTTCACTAGTGTGTGGGCATGCAAGTGTGTGTGTGTGCATGTGTGTGAGTGTGTATTATGTGTTAGAGCAGACGAGAGGACAGAAACAGCCTGAGGCGTCTGTCCAAGTCTTCCAGCTAGTAGTGAAAATCCTGCAGTTTATGCTGACATCACGTCGGCTAAACCGTTGGTGAGGGTCTCATGTAAACAAATGCACCTGTTAAAACAAGGGGGCAACACGGAGTTCAGGAAAAGACAAGTAAAACTAATATTCTTTTGTTTTTGGAGAGTCAGTCGGATAAACTATTTGCATAAACTCAGCCTTTTGTGGGTTAAAAGCAAGAGTTGGCTGCAGCCCTATACTTAAAACCTCACAGTCATCTTTTAATTAATAAATACCTCAGTATTAGTCGTATCATGGTATCTCCTGCTCTATCCACAGAGAAATGCTACCTAATTACGCCGTGAAGACATTCTGCCTCCCTTTCATGCTCCCAACCTACCAACACACCCACCCAGCAACAAACTATTATTTCTATTTTTGATGCATTGCCATGGCAGCCAGCAAGCGATGCGGGGTTGTTACAGCAACACGAACCGCCGAGTCCCCAACCTTGACCCGTCCAATCAATGCTGGTGAACTGGGACAGACTTCGCCTGGCTGCAGCTCATACAGTTATTTCTTTTTTATGTTTAATTTCTGCATCTGCTGTATGAACCAGACACGTCTGCAATGACAGAACAAACTGGTGGGTCATAACCTGGTCATGTCCCCTTGATGTGACAGTGAACTAACCTTCTGAGGCAGTTTCTGGGTGTTTTTGATCGTTTTTACTCACTGTGGCCTAATTTTTCACTGCAATATCAATATGGGAACAGCACAAACATGGCTAGAAGTAGAGAGAACTCGTCTTTTGTGCAATATGACACAATTATAATACAGTAACTCGTGAAAAAATAAGAAAAATATGTTGAATTTCTTATTTACTTTGCAAAAATTGTAAAAAAATAAAAATAGCAAAGAATCAACTTGTACAACATTTTTCCATGTGCCTATAAGTGTTACCAATAATGGAAAAATGGTGATGTATATATTTTACTACTTAATAATAATAATAATCTAACCTTTATTGATCCCCGTGGGGAAATTCCTTCTCTGCATTTGACCCATCCTATTCAAAGTTAACCTTCACTATACATCCTAGGAGCAGTGGGCTGCCGCGGTGCAGCACCCGGGGAGCAGTCAGGGGTTAAGGGCCTTGCTCAAGGGCCCACAGTGGTGGGGACTGGGACAAGTGGTCTCTCTCACTTCCCCACCTCAACCTCTTGCCAGTCCGAACTCGAACCGGCGACCCACCGGTTACAAGTTCCCTTCACAAACCACTAGGCCACCACTGCTCACGTACGTTTTCAATTTATTTCTACAGTTTCCCCTCTCTTCGGTGTATACACAGCCTGCAGTTCAGCTGAAAAGTCCCAGAATTTTTGAATTGACATGCACAACATTTTTCCAAGTGCCTACAGGTGTTACCAATACTGGAAAAATGGTGGCTCTTCGTCTATAGATATTTTACTGCTTTCATTTTTAAGTTGTTTCCATACATAGCCTGCAGTTCAGCCGAAAAGTCCAAGAATTTTTGCCATGTGACTGATGGTTGCAGCTGAGTCACTAATGGCTTCATGATCGTCCTGAAAAACACAGAATTTTTCGCTTTTTACGGATTCTAGTTAGAGCAAACTGTTTATTTTTGGTAAATTTATGAGTGTAGATAAAGTCAATTTGATCAAATATTCTAATTTTACACTTAGTTTTGGTTAATTTTCCAGACGAAACCTGAAGTCACACGTGATAAGCTCAAGGACCGTCGGCAGGTTGGAAATCCTACATATTTTTCTGTTTTTACAGTTTCTGGCTCTGATAAATGGTGTAATTTTGGTGTTTTTTTTAAAACATAATTTGTCTTTCAAACCTACCGGCGGGTTTTGGGGTTCAGAGAGTCGTAACAAGTTGTACATTTACTGTCCAAACTTCCCTGCTGACTTTTTTTACGTGTTTCAATCCATTTTTTATTCATTTTCCAAATTCTGTATGATGGCTCGTTAGCATTCCTCCCATTTACCACTGAAGCCAGGGGATACAATTAAGTTGAGCATGAAGTTCGCCTCTGCTCCTTTGGTTTTAATAAAAAATGCTCCCAATGCTACTGAGGGCATTATTTATTGTATTCATTACCCATATTTGGGAAACGAGAAGACAAACACGGATAACTGTTGACTGTGGCAGCTGTTGTGGAAACAGCTGTCAGTATTTGTATTTTTTATCCGTCACCTCCTTTACAGTCCACACAGCTGTCAGTGAAATTGTCTGTTAAATGATTCATTGCATCAAGTTTCTGCAGCATAAATGCACATTACTGCACATGCAAGACAACACCTCTATAATGTACATGCTGCAGCTCAAATCTAACATGTCTCTCCATCAGACACATCACCTGCCTACGTGTTAATACATTTACACACCTTCGGGGGCAGCTCTCAGGATTTGAACTGTGTTTTATATTCTCTCTATGCTGCTCTTCCTACTGAATTCAACACTTCTGCCGCATTGATTTTAGTCCAACTTTTAACAGGAGCCCACCGCTTTAAACTGCCAATCAGCTCTCCCACGTCCCCGAGCTTTGCTCTCTCTCCGTTTTCCGCTTTAGGCGTACCTATTGTCCTGTCAAATCCCTGCAAGTTTGATGCCATCACATTTTTACAGCTAGCAATTATCACCCGATGCCTCCTGCCAGCCCACTTTTCTGTAACAATGGCTGCGAACAAGAGTCGGAAATGTTCAGTCTTTTTCTCTCGCTCTGCCTCCTGTTGAGCTCCCTCTGTCTAGTCAGCCTCACCTCAGTCGTCCTGGAGGTGAAGATGTCTAATGACTGAACAACACTCCAGTACAAATCCATCCCCATGCAGGCGGATGTCAGGCGTTCGCTGTGCAAAGCCTCGGCCAGATTCAGCAGCTTCACTGCACATTTTAGTGCAGAAGAACAGTAAATACTAACTTTATTGTCACTGACAGTTCTGCATTTCATGAATACACAACAAGCAAGGGTACGTAAATCGGATTCTGCTGTCCTAATTGCTTTCACACTCAAAAAATCCTTTCAGAGAAGCATCTAGGAATTGCAGATTACAGCACTTAAAGGAGAAGAAAGTCTATATTTTTCCTCAAGTAAGTCAACAAATCCTACGAACAGCTCAAAACCAGCATGAACTGATCATTCTAAAATGCACTGCCTGCGTCGCCAAAGCTCGATATAGATTATTTCTGTGCCGTCCTTTGTTGTCCAGAAAGACAAAGGCTACATTCACATCAACTTAAGCCCTGTGTGAAAAAATGCAGCCGCTCTCATTCATTTGAATGAGGCCAGTCCGGCAGCGGATGCCAACACCAGCAAAACCAGGCCGAGCTTTTCACGCTAGCATTTGCTAATTAGCACCAAAAGTACTGTGCTGGAATGTTATTCATTTTGCAGGTATTTGTTCAATTAAATTTAAGTTAGCAAATTAAACACTTGTTGCACAAGACGGAGAGCTAAATATCCTGAAAGTTAAAAATACTCACTAGCGCATAAAATCTACAATAATCTTCTGATAAAAATAGTCATCAAATATTCCTTATTAACTCCTGTTTCACTCTTGGAACCTAAAAACCTGCCGGTAAATTTGAAAGGCATGTCAGCTTTTAAAAAAAATGCCAAAGTCTGTATATAAAATAGAAAGAATTGTAGGGTTTTCAGCTTTCTGACAGTCCTTGAACTAATAATGTGTGACATGCAGCTCCGACTGGGGCAATTAACCAAATCTAAGCTTACAATTGTGATATTTATTGACATGTCTCATTTAAAAATTCTCAAAAAAAGAGATCAGTTTGTGATAAATACATTCTGTAAAAAAACTAAAAATTCTGTGCTCCACAACAGAACCAAGAAGCCATGAATGTGTCGGCTGCGACCAACAACCATGGGACGAAAATTCAGGGACTATTCGGTTGAACTGCAGGCAGTGTATTGAAAGTAGTTAAAAATGTAGTAAAATATCTATAGTATGTAGAGTCACCATTTTTTTCCAGTATTGATAACACAACTAGGCACTTGGAAAAATGTTGTACACGTCACTACTAGGGGTGGGACACAATATCAATACAGCGATATATCGTCGTCCCTCCTCGTGCGATGAGTATCGAGTAGCGCCAAATATCAATACTTTAATTAATATAATAAGGCGCTCTAAACCCTGCCAGATTCCCCTGCCAGCTGCCATTTCCCCAGCGTCACTACTTAATGACTCCACACGGCGGCGTTTATCACATGAATGAGGGAAACTTGAAATGAACTGGCCCAAGAAGAGTTTGTACAGGTATAATGGAGGACAGCAACGCTACCGTAAGAGACGCCCCATCCACGTTTAAGTCCAAAGTGTGGACCCATTGGGGCTTTGGCAACATTGAGGGAACAAGCAAACTGGACAAAGACTATGTCATATGCAAGAACTGCCTCGCAAAAGTAAAGTACACAGGTACAGGTAAGTTTACAGGCATTTTGTATTTTTCAGTTATAGATATCGTGATGTATCATTATGTGATTGTCTTGCATTATATCAATTATCGCTGTATCGCTGTATCGTGATAGTATCGGTATCATGAGCCGTGTATCGCGTATCGTATGGTGAGGTACCCTGTGATTCCCACCCCTAATTACAACTGTGTCTAACTGCAAAGAATGCGTTCTTAAGTTTTCTCCACTTAAATCCATGGTGAAACTTCTATCCACAGTGAAAAGTTTTGCCTTTTTCATTGTAAAATATAAAACGTCAGCGGCCCTATTCTTTAAACTCGATTTCTCGGACACTCTCCGATGGTGTGAACCCTCTGAGAAGTGCTACGTGAGGCTGTGCAACAAAAAATATCTGCAAAAAGTCTGAGAAAACAGCAGCCAGCTGAAGCTTTAGGCAGGAAGATGTGAACTGTTGACTCTTGAGAGGTGAAACTGTGTGTTTATCTGCAGAACTAGAAGGTGTTTCTCAGGTGAAGCTGCAGTGAAGTGTTGTTTTAGCTGTAATGAACAGAAGTTTCAATGCCAATGCTCGACTTTTTCATGACTATAGCGTAGTTTTAGTTGAAAAAAAAATCCCCTAAATATCGAGAGAAATATCCAACTTGGAACCAATTACCTTGACTATCTTCTGCTAGCATCTGTGTGGCTCCTCTTCCAGGTTTAACCACCATCTTTAATTACTGGCCTTAACTGTCACTGCCATTAATCTGTGTGGAAAATCTCATCCTCACTCGTTGTTTTTTTTTCCTCTTCCACCATCTACCGTCTCCTCCTTTTTCTCTCCCCCCACTCTCATCATTCCGATTTAAAATCAGGCGTCAGCAAAATCCCGCAGCAGAAACATCTGTTATTAGCAGCTGTTATCACGCCGCCGACTATTTTCAATTACTTTCCCCAATCAGCGTCTCATAATCTGCTCCCCTGCCAGACACTTCTTCCCTCCGTCTTCATTTGTTTCTTATTTCCTCCCCGGCCCTCCTCGTTCAACCCCGTCTTTTTTTCTGTTTATGACGGAGACAGACTGATGTCATCCTCTCACCCACCTACCTACATCCCACCTTCATCTCTCCCACCTCCGTCATTAGTGGGATGATCTTATTGAGCTTCAAACAGCTTCTAATCATTTTCCATTTCATTTTTTTCCCACCTCAGCCTCACTCGAGGTGTCATTTGTCATTGTTTTTCCACCGTTCGCCTCTGTCTCTCTGTTTCAAACGGCGTGAAACAATAAAAAGCAGCCATTTTAGCTCTAACAGGTGTCTAATATGCAGTGCCGTGCAAAAGAAATCTTCTATTTCTGCATATTTGTCACGTAAATGTTTCAGATCATCAAACTAGTTTTAATGTAAGGCAAACACAAAATCCAGTTTTTAGATGATGATTTTTTATTTTTTTTTAAGATTTATTTTTGGGCATTTATGCCTTTATTAGATAGGACAGTGGATAGAGTCTGAAACAGGAGGTCGGAATCGAACCCGGGACAGCCGCTACGCCTTAGCACTTGGGGCACACGACATAACTGTTAGGCTATCGGGGCGCCCAAGATGATGATTTTATTTTCATTTTTTTGTCCAGCCTATCTTGCCCTATGTGAAAAAGTAATTGCCCCCTTAAGCTACCAACAAACATTTAACTGTTGCTGCCAAGGGTGGCCCAACCAGTTATTAGGTTCTGGGGGGCAATTACTTTTCCACAGGGGTGATATAGGTTTTTCAATAAATCTTTAATCAATCATAATTGATTAAAGATTGGATAGCTCAGTGAGTATTACCCCAGACCTTGGCATGGGAGATCGGTGGTTCAAATCCCGGTCAGGGTGCAGGTATCCAGTGAGGACCCTTAGGCAAGGTCCTTAATGCTGCCCCGTCTACCTACCTACCTTAGGTTTAAAGCGTCTGCTAAATTAAATTGTAGAATAATTTAAAAATGGTATTTTGTGTTTTGTGGGATGGTTCAATAAATATAAATGTTAGTTTAATGATCTGGAACATTAAGTGTGAGAAATCTGCAAAAATATAAGAATTCTGTAGGGGGGCAAATACTTTTGCATGACACTGTACCTCCTCCTGCTGCTTTTATCTTTCTCCAAAGCTTCACTGCAGCTGATAGTGATGCTGTATGGTGTTATATTTTTGCAATTAAATCCTCTCTTTTTCACTTATTCCTGCACTTGTGAAAATGTTTGCCACTAAATTCTCCCTCTTTTTTTTGTGCACAATTTGTCTTTTAGTCTGTTGTAGTTTCACCTGCTGCTAATTAGAATCAGCCACTGTGTTCGGCTTACAGTCTGTTAGCAGGTCTGTTTTCTAGTCACTATTATACATCATGTTCAAGCCGGTTACAGTATTTAGAAGATGCATTGACTCCTGTTGACTACATTGACTATTATTGTAAATACCAGTAATTTTGGCACCTCGTTTCTATTTGTTCGACCAGCACAATTTGCACGCTTATTGCACGTTCTTTGGTGATATTTATTTACGTGTCTTACTTAAAAATTCTCTAAAAATAATCGGTTTGTGATAAATACATTCTGTAAAAAACAAAAAATTCTGTGCTCTAGGTTGAACTGCAGGCTGTGTATGGAAACAAATATCGTACATTGCTGGAAATGTAACAAACAGT
>OMNN01098121.1:4783-15397 GCA_900302755.1 Chromis chromis
GTGTGTTGTTTTTTCAAGCAGAAGACGGCATACGAGATATTCCGACGTGACTGGAGTTCAGACGTGTGCTCTTCCGATCTGCCACATCTAGAGGTTAATAGTGGACAACTACTGGTGTCACCACCACTAAATATCCTGCTATTGAAAGTAAACTGTCATAAGAAACACGTCCTTTAAAATGAAAGACTTTATACCACTACTTATTTGAGGGGGAAATGCTTCTGCGACCCTCTAAAAATGTCTTCTTGACCCACTTTTGGGTCCCGACCCACCAGTTGAAAACCACTGCAATAAGGTAAACTTTAGTTATGTTGGGTAGTGACATGGATAGTTGAGTAGGAACAGCTGTATTGAATGTATGTAACTGAAGAAGCCGGTTTCACACTGAGCCTGAAGTAACTTTTCCATCACTCCGCTGTGCTTCCTCGACCTACGAATGTCATTCTTTCCTGGTCTGTTAATGGAAACTTGAATATGTGACAGGGGCTGAAAAAAAAAACGTTGGGCATATTCTCACAGAGAACCAGTCCCAGAATTGACCATGATGTGTTCTCGCTGTCCAGGATTCTTTCCAGACACTGAAGAAGTGGGTGAAGGAGCTGAAGGAACACGGTCCAGAGGACATTGTTGTAGCTATAGCAGGGAATAAGAACGATTTAGGAGACATCAGGTGGGCTCATTTTCTTCTCTTTGGCTGAAGGATATTAAAGTGAAACTAGTCAGATGTGGCATTTAAACATTAGAGGCCTTGTTTTTAATAATGATAAGCCCACCCTGCTTTAGCATGAATGTGTAGGTGCACAATAAAATAGAAACTTATTTTATGTTCAGCAAGAAGGGTTCATTATTCACTGCAGTCCCAATTATAACACTTGTTTTATATACCTCTCTTAAGACTTCCTGCTCAGTAAACACTCACGACGTCAGGAAATGAAGTGACTGTCTTTGTTCACAACCCATTTTTTCAAGCATCTGTAGGAACGAAGCAGTGGCAAGATCAATCAAGCCTTAAATAAACTGACTCTTCTCATTCTGCATCATCTTTTGTAGTTGTATAGATCTGGATGAAAGCCATTGATGAAAACATTGATTTGCCCTCTGAATGAACTCCACACTGACTGTACCTTTCTTCTCTTTCACAGGGAAGTTCCTATGAAGGAAGCTAAGGAGTTTGCTGAATCAATCGCAGCTATTTTCATCGAGACTAGTGCCAGAAATGCTGTCAATGTCGAGGAGCTCTTTCAGAAAATCAGTAGGTTTCATGCGTTTGTGTTGTGTCTGTACCACGTGTGTCGGTATATCCTTTCTTACTTTGGAGGTTAACCTTAGGGAGAAACATTTGTGCTGCTCATTTGAAGCCTGACAAGAATAAGGTGAGAAGAGTAAAGGCAGTCAAGGAAATGATTGACAAAAAAGGCCTGTTGGCTACATCCAGTTACATGTTTTCATTTTTAAATGTTTAACTTCTGCTATGATTGCGCTTGGTATACACACTACTTCAGAGTTTTAGGGCCCCCAGTTTGAAAACTCTGGAGTTGTGTTGTAGTCTGGACGGGCAGAAATGGAGACTTTGAAAAAAATAATGAGGCAGACACCCATGTTCGGTCTCTGATTGGGCCTTATCTGTCACTATGCTTGTCCCTGATCCATCAAGCTCCTATCACGTGACCGTTTTCTAGAAGAACACAAAGACATATGCCCACCAGTGGGTAATTCAGTATAGATAATGGATTGTGCTACAGGCGTTGCTTACCTTTTTCTCTATGCTAGCAGCTGTTCTGCAGTTGTGGACATTTTTGGTCACCATAGCTGTTCTTACTGCGCAGTATTTTCTGCAACTAACCAACTCTGCTTCATACACCAGCACCCACCTATACCCCTTTTCTACCGAGCTGGTTCCAGTGCTAGTTCGGAGCCAGTGCCTGACTTAGCACCAGTTCTTTGTGTTTCCACCACCTAAGCACCGGCTCCAGGTGCTAAAAACTGGTGCTTAGCAAGCACCAACTCTTTGCTGGGCCAGAGCTAAGCACAGAGTACGTCAGGGGCTGGGGGCGGGGTGACCAACGATCAACGAAGGAAAGGGACACACAAGAGGTCATTAGTGTCCTTTTTCTCCAGGACGTCCCTGGTCCGATCGCAGATGTGTTGGAATGACTCCTGGGACACACGGAAGTTTTGCACACACTGTTGAAATCTGGTACAGTTATGTCTCACCAGTAGCGAGATCGCAGATGTGCCCAGGCAACAGGCGACCTCCGCCTTGCTAAAAGCCTTAAGACCATCTATAAAGATAAACATAGATATTATCATCAACTTATTGCATTTGTTTAACTGCTATGTAATTGAAGCGTAGTCATTTTACAGTGACACAATGGCGTGGCTCCAACTTGACTCCTTGCCAGTGGAAAAGTAAACATTGTTCATGGGAGGAACGAGATTTGAACCAACTAAGCACCAGCACTAGCACCAGCACCGAACTAGCACCTGGTTCTTCTTGGTGGAAAAGGGGTATTAGAGATTCGTTCTGAAACAGACTAAAATGCTCATCTTGACGGAGATCATTTTCCTTTTCAAATCCAGTTTTAAAATGGAAATTTACTGATGTGGGTGTAGCCACAGAAACTCTAGTAGTCTTACAGATAACTAAATGTGAGTTGTGTAATGCACAAGAGACAGATTGTATTTCTTTTCTTTCTTTTTTTAAAAAGTGAGTGGACAAAATGGAAGCAGCAGAAATGTCCTGAATTTTATTGTCTTGTGTAGGTCAGCTTCTATAAATCATGAATCCTGCATTTCCCATAATGCTATTCAGTTGTGTCTTCTATTTCCCACAACTTTAAAACCCCAAAGAGTAATGCAGGTTCTCAGTTAATAATTTTCAGTTCTGACATAATGTGGAGCCGACATTGACAATTTTATTGTAATAATAATATAGAAGTATGTCCATTTTAACTGAGCAACTGTTAATGTTGGGATGTTCTGGTGTATTTTTCCAAGCAAAGCAGGCTTTTGTTTTTTCTTGTTTCCAGCAAACACAAGGTATATCATAAGTGAAATAAGCATTTAACACCATGGCTGAGCAATTCAAACGGGAAATAGCAGTGTGCCGATGACAGTCTCAAAAGCAGATTGAGACTTTCAGGCTTTCCTATGTAAAAAAAACAAAACAAAACCCAAGAACCAAACCTATCAACTTGCAGGGTGGGACATTTCACGTCACTATTCATCTTCAGAATCGGTTTCCGTTTCTAACATGTATGGCAGAATTGTAGGTGAACTGGTGGTCGAGTGGGAAGGGATGAATTTAGAGAGGGGCTTGGACTTTATAGATCTGCTCATTTTTAAGGAAGCAATGATGTAGAGTTACATCTAAGCCATTTTAAGGCAGGAACGGATTGTTTTAATGGAAAAAAAACGTCTAAATGTGTAACCTACGTGCAGATAGATGAGTTTTTAGGGGTTAATCAATGACAACACCGCCAGATTATCACAGCATTAGTGATTAAATGTTATGTATGCTTAAGACTGGTAAATCTGCAGTGGCGTCTCTATAAATGACCATCATGCCTGTATCTTTAGGTAAACAGATTCCACCCCTTGAAAACCCAGAGGTGGACAGCAACGAGTCCTTCAAACTCGGCACTCGGCAGCCTGCTGCGCCCGCCAGGAGGTGCTGCTAGTACCAAGAGAGGCTGATGCGATGACGTCCCTCAGCAGCGAGGACCACGCCTGCCCAGCGCACAGTCCACAATGCACACAGTGTCTTACTCCTGGGAAAGACAACAGAGTGGACAGACTGAGGTCAGCTTGCACGTGTGGTCGATCACAACACGAGAAACAGAAAAAAAACAACAACCTGCCAACAGTATTATGTAGGTCAATGCACATGCAGTTTCCACAAGCACATTTATTTCATTTAGCTGTAGCAGTTTCAGTTCGGATGAAGTCGGGAAGCAGAAAGCCTTCGGTTTGTCCCCCTCATGTGGTGTTTTGACTGAATTACATTAAGATTCCTGTTGGAGTGATACAGTACAGAGCTCATTAGAAAGACGCAATCTTAACTCATTTGACACAGTAACTTTAACCTCCTGAGACCTGAGCTCTCTAACCTTTGGAGGTTCTTGAAAATGTCCCAGAAAAAATTGTGAAAATCTATAAGAAAAGTTACAAGAACCCGCCCACACACAAAGAAAGTAAAATTTCTAAAATATTCATAAAAATGTCTTTAAAATATATGAATTATTCCAAGAAAATTCAAAATTCACCCACAGATTTTGTATCACTCTGAATGTCTCACTAAAAATTTTAGAAAATCAATGAATCAATAAAAAATAGACAAAAATGTCCAAACATTTCAGTTAAAATTGAGGATATTTTTCTTGAAATTCCAGACAAATTTCACATAAAGTCCTGAAAAATTTCACTAATATTTTCATGACAGTTGCTGGAAATTAACAGATTGTTTTTTTTTTCCTTTTGTCAAGTCAGAATGTAATGTCCTCATACGTGCACATAGAGTCTCAGGAGGTTAAAACACAAGTGATCCAAGCTGAAGTGCTTTATTAAGCCAGGTTTTGAGTGGAGTCAACTGCTTCGTAGGATTTCATTGCACTGTGGCTCTTAAATAGCAAAAATGAATGAAAGTTTTTAATAGCAATTCCTACCCTCTTCTACTCATGGAGCTTTTTTTTTGTACATGTATGTGTCACGCTAGATTTTTTTCATTAGAATATTTGAATATGATGTTGCAAAGAAAAAAAAAACCTGAAACAAGTATTCAGTTGTAGCTCAAGTGCAGCGGCTTTACATTCCTCTTAAGTCATGTGTTTTCACGCACATTCGCTATATATAAGGGTTTAACTGTAACAGCGTAGAGGCCTTAAAACATACAGTATGACACCTCCCCCCCTTGCTGAAACACTGTGACCGAGACTAGAATTGTTTACATGGTGATTTGTTAAAGATGTTTTCTACATGCTGAAATGTGTTGTTTGAGATTTTCACTACAGGGAATGACTGTATACGACTGCCAAACGTGAGCTTTCCATGTATTTTACCTGAAAAGGGTTACATTTATATTGTTGATAAGAGAAAAGAACTGCATGTATTTCACTCTAAACACGTCTACAGCTGGTAAAGGTTCCAAAAAAGGCTGTGTTGTCCAGTATATACTAACCAAACTCTAAAAGAAATGTGGGAAAAGCCTTTAGAAGAAGGGTAATAATGACGATCCTCAGCCCATATGTGTAAACTGAGATTATGTTTAGTGTTGGCTGCTGCTTGTTTTAACAGTAGTGCTCCTGGATTTGACCACTTGAGAAATTTATAACAGCACTTTTGCATATATTTAACACAGTATTGATTCAGAGTTACTTTTAAAAAAAATACAGTTTTTTGATTAAAGATGGAAATGACAATGAAAGTTAATCTAGCAGTCAACACAAATATTTGTTGGTTTTGCATTTCCACAGCTTAAAAACGTGTTTACATTTGTACTTGAGTTAGTACAGATTAACAAATCATTTAAAAATGTACAGTTTTTATCAACATGTATGATGGAATAATGGAACTGAGTAGTTTGTAATACAATATATATCTTTATAATTTCTAATCGCACCAAACTCCATTCAAAAATCTGTCAATTTAGTGTGGCCTTGCTTATTAGAAAAAACATACAATGCATATCTTCAGAAATATGATGCAATCTTTTTTTTTAAACCGAGGTTTCCCTGGTCAAATATGTCTTGCATATAATCACCAAGAGTTTTATTTTGTGACTGCGATCTTCCACTAAACTGTAAGTAAAAGTGGCACTAACTGAACAGCCGCTTCGTAAAGTAAAATGCAGATTTTTCAGTGCAGTTTGGCCTGATTGGATTGGATAATTAACTTCTACATGAGATGAGATTTCGAATGAGTGTTACGTTTATCGCCACACAAGTGCCTTTTTTACATTTTTCTAAACAATTGTATGACATGGCTGACGATGCGTACTGTCAGAATAATGCATAATTACTAGTCTTAATCAGTACAGACTAACTGTACACATTACTGTCAACGTAAAAACTGCCAGCCATCCTCATGTTGTATGCATAAGTCATGCTTCCCTGTATTAACTTCTGTATATTAATCAATGTAATAAAGGTAGTAATTATTCTATTTCTCTGGTTTGTTTTTGTCGTACTTTAACCAACTCTGAGGGTTCATCAAGACACCAGAACACTCCTGGTTGGTGAAGACCTCACTATGACATACTACAGCTCACATGGTTTATTAAACCAACTCACCATGCAGCATCTACCTCATAGGAAAGTAAACTTCACTCTAACTGAACTCATAGCAACATGTATCATGGACCAGTGGAAATCAGCTACACTCATGCAGAACCAGTCAACACAGAACATCCCTCAGTAAGCCACAGGGATTTATGCAATTCACCAGCTTCCCTATACCACCAAGCTATACATATACATTGTATGCAAATACTACAGTGACCTTCTGAAAAGCTGTAAAAAGCACACATTACATGCAAGAGGGAGCAGTACACATTTCCCTACTCAGTACACTGCAGTGGATTTCCATTTAAGTAGCTTACAGAGGGAAGGTCCTCACTTCTTATCACACAAATTGACTTAACAGTAACCACAGTTGTCAATGGTGGGGTTTTAATGGTTCAAACTGAGCAAACATGCTGTATAAAACCTAAATGTTTCTCTCAAACAATGTCTTAAAGTTGGGAATTATAGTTTCCAGATATGGCTGATTGTTTATGACTCAAATCCAGACACATCTAAAAGTTCTCCTGCAGTTCAAAAATGTTAACAACAACAGTAATCTGAACACAGTGTGTATGCTCACATCTCTAAACTAATCAAAACAATGTTGATGTTCTTCTTGTGGAATGCAGTATCAGCTTTACGCCAGATGTAACGGGACCCGTGTCCTCCTTTGACTCATAAGTCCACAGGATGTAATCCCAAAAGTCTTGGGGCTCATCTAGGCATCTTTTTGCAAATGCCGGACGAACCTTCATGTTCTTTTTGGTCAGTAGTGGTTTGTGCCTTGCAACTCTCTCAATTTTTGCCCAGTGTCTTCCTTATAGTGGAATCACGTAGACCAGGGGTGTCAAACTGCGGTCCTCGAGGGCCACTATCCAGCATGTTTTAGATGTTTCCCTCTTCCAACACACCTGATTCAAATGATCAGGATTGTTATCAGACTTCTGCAGAGCTTGATGATGAGCTGATCATTTGAATCAGGTGTGTTGGAGGAGGGAAACATCTAAAACCTGCAGGATAAGGGGCCCTTGAGGACCAGGATTCCCCACCCCTGATGTAGACCTTAACTGAGGTAGGTGAGGTCTGCAGTTCTTTTGATCTTTGTCTGGGTTCTTTTGTGACCTCCTGGATTACACATAGACGCGCTCTTGGAGAAATATTTGTAGGCCGGTCACTCCTGGGAAGGTTCACCACTGTTCCATGTTTTCTCCATTTGTGCATAATGACTCTCACTGTGGTTCTCTGGAGTCCCAGAGCCTCAGCAAGGGCTTTGTAACCCTCCAGACTGATAAATCTCAATTACTTTGTTTTGCATCGGTTCTTGAATCTCTTTAGAACGTTGCTTGTGCTGCTTTTTGAGACCCTTTAGCTCAGTGTTTTTTCAACCTTGGGGTCGGGACCCCACATGGGGTCGCCTTAAATTCAAATGGGGTCGCATGAAATGTCTAGTAATTGATAAAAAAAAAATTACTGATAAAAATATTTTTTTAACTAATTATTCTTTTTAAAATTAAAACACCACATGCAGTCTTAAACAACTGTATTCTATACTTTCTTTCACTTTCTCGAATATAAATCTAGTTCAAATAAAATGCAGCATTTAAAAATATCTGAGCGCATCTTGATTGAAGGCCGAGATCACGTGACTTTACAGTTCCCACCACTTCAGTTCCCTTGCTTCAACCTGACTCACAAACTTGAACAAGAAAAAAAACTTCAACTCCAAAATTGGTCATAGAAAAAAAAGAGTCTTTATTTTAATGATAAATTCTTTTTTTCCAATGACAACCTATATTGTCTGTTTTAGCTCCATAAGAAACAAACTGTTGGCGTTTTCCATGGATGTGAAAAAAAAAGAAAAGATTTTGTTGACTTTCTGTGTGACCAGCAGAAAATGTGCCTCCTTGCAGAAAAAAAAATGTCTCTGGGGTCGCCAGAAATTTGTGATGTCAAAATGGGGTCACGGACCAAAAAAGGTTGGGAACCACTGCCAGACAGGTTCTATTTAGTGTTGTTTATGTTCAACAAGCCTCGCAGTAATCATATGTGGGTGTGAATGGTGAAACTGAACCCAATTGCCAAATGAGTTTGGTCATTTGTTAGATTGGTAACTAAGGGGGCAATTACTTTTTCACATAGGGCAAGATGGGCAGTTTCAGGACCACAATTGTAGGACCCTTGTTTGTCATAACAGCGCCACCTGCCAAGTAGGAAGTGTGCAGCTCGTTTTAATGGGTTGTTCTACCCAAACTTCTATTTATAGTTTTAATGGTTAGTTACACCCAAAGTGCTATGTTCTATCCAAGTAGTGAAAGTTTTAATGGTTTGTTCCACCCAAAATATGACTTGTTGTTTTAATGCTTTGTTCCAATCAAAATAATACTTTTTGTCCCCAGTACTTTATAGTTTGAAAGGGTTATTCCACTGAAATAGCACTCCCTAACTAACAGTTTGCTAGTCTAAAGGTTTATTCCACTGAAAAATGTACATATATCTGTTTTTGTTAAGGTTTTTGGACTGAGTTTGGGGGCGTGGCTAACTTGATTGACATGTCTGGTCTGTAATTATTGACAGGTGGCTTGGAGGCGGCCATGACACTTAATTACCGTGAACTCCAGTCTCATCATTGTTTGGACTCACTCTTATTTTGTCATTACTTATCGGTGTGGCAGGTACACATTTTTCACAGTCAGTTTTGCTGTTAGTTAGCTTGTTTTAATCAGTTTTCTGTTCACCTGTTCTGCGGCTGAGTGTACTAGCAAACCCGGAAGTGACTTCGATTTCCCGCTCAGTAAGTAAATGTTTACCTTCTTAACGGTTTCTAGTTTTAATGCACTTCAAATGCGATTTTAGCGTCAAGTATAACGTGTACAGTTTAGCCCAACGGTTGTTTTTTTCTGTGTGTACTGACCAGAGAAGGAGGGACAATTAGCATCCAAGCTAATATCACAATTACCATGAATGCACCATGCTAACCGAGCTAGCTAAAAAGTGAGATGTAGCAATATTAAGCTAACTACGGCCGTTTCTCAATACTAAGTACGCTGAGAACGTCCTTCCGTGCTTGCTAGTACGTGCTCGAGAATGCGTACTAGAAGCACGTTCTCATGGAGTCCGGGAGAACGTATCTCCCGTACTTGCAGTTGGAACAGCAGCGTTCTTGATGACGTCACCACCTCAGCTCTCTGCTCGGATTATTTTTACCGTGAAAAACAACGAAATGGAATAAGATATAACACAGCCCTGCCTCCTTACGTTTTAATATAAAACTACTAATAGTTATATATTTTGAGGTTTCTAAGATCGTTATAAATCTTTATTTAATGTTTAACAAAAACTTAGCAGTAAATAATTACTGAAGAATGACTAAACCTTACCAAGGACACTACGTAATGCAGGACTGGTTTATAGGACCACATGTGTTTTATCTGAATACACCTCATAAACAGGGATGGATGGGTTCACAGTTTTAATATTAACACTACTAAAATAGATCAGCCTTCATTCTACATCCATACCTGCCGTTTGTCCTCCAACATCCAGAGGTTTGTAGTCTGACAGGTGCACAAACATCACTATACATTAATGTGATCACCTGAACCTCACCTGTACTAAACATCATCACTAATTAATACAGGTGAGCTCTTACTCTGCCTGTCAGGTAATAAAACAGGAAAACCTTTTCAAACATAAGCAGCGTCCGATCAAACAGGTCAGATTTGAGGAACATTTTATTCTGGCTTCAACAATTCATATTTGAATACAGTTGAAAAGATATGTAATTATTTGACATAGATTTCATTTTATAACAGGACTAAAGTCTCTTACAAAACATGCACAGATGAAAAAATTATGCCTTTATGTATGTATGTATTAACTCCATCATGCTGGTCCAGATGCTGCTGAAGAAGGTCACAGATGGAGCTGCTGATTCTGTCTGTGGAGTCTCCAGGGAGGATCTGGGTCTCTTCATGTGTCCCTCGAATAGAATATAGATTAAATGTTAGTTTTAATGCACAGTAACAGTCATAAGAATAGAACAAAGTTGTACTACAGGTAATGAAGAGGAGCAAATCATTTACACACAAAACATTAAATAACAATATAAGGTTATGGATTTACTTTGACCTCATTCAAACTTATTTGCCAATGAACTAAAATAAAAAAAATACACAGGCCAAACTGTGACCGTTAGACAACGTAAAACTACATATATCACTGTTTAACCGCTACAGAACCGTCAGAGACAGCGGCAGATTTCAAAAACTCTAGCCGAGAAAAGGCTGCTCTCAGCTGGCTACTGAGTGCTTACCGCCCGGTCGGAGCAGTCTAACCG
>OMNN01098122.1:644-14426 GCA_900302755.1 Chromis chromis
CTCTGCATTTGACCCATCCTATTCAAAGTTAACCTTAACTATACATACTAGGAGCAGCGGGCTGCCGCGGTGCAGCACCCAGGGAGCAGTCAGGGGTGAAGGGCCTTGCTCAAGGGCCCACAGTGGTGGTGACTTGGACAAGCAGTCACTCTCACTTTCCCACCTCAACCTCTTGCCAGTCCGGGGGCTCGAACCGGCAACCCACCGGTTACAAGTTTGCTTCACAAACCACTAGGCCAGGTCAGGTTTTCAGGTCTGATCTCCACAAATAAATTGATAAAATTACAACAATTATGAGACGAAAATGTAAAAGACAATTGCATATAAATTAGCAAATTAATTAAATAAATAAAAAACAAAGCCTTGTGCAGCGATGCTATTCCTATCAGCAGCCTGCTAACATGCTAATGTTTAGCAGGTGAAATATTTACCATGTTCACCATCTTATCTTAGCATGTTAGCATGCTAATTGGCAAAATTTACATACCAACCTGATTCTATTATAAAAGCATTTACATGGGGAGGGTACGTTGCAAAAAGTTGAGACTTAGCTGGAATTAACAAGCTCTTTTGCACATCTTCATTCATGACTTACTCTCAAGATCTTAAATTAACGCATTAAGAATTTAATTAGCGAGTCTCTCAGCACACTCCTCCATTTTTCCGCTCGCTGTATCTCTCCATCCCTCCCTCCCTCTCTCTCTCTGTCAGATCATATTTAAGCAGTGGCAGTAGAGAATCTGAGCACTGAGCCCACCACTTCCCGCTCGCTGCCTTAAATGAGCCGGTTGTCGACATGCTCTGCTCCCTCACGTGGCGTTGTCCCTCAGTATTTTCATATTATATAAGTCCGCCGATAAATTATTCTGCTTTGAAAACACAGCGTACTTAACGTGAACACTTCTGTCCGACCTCGCTGCGCGGAGAGGTCACCTTTTGGGCCAGGGTGCAATATCACCATGAGTAGGCTGATTTTGGAATCTGTTGACCTCAGGGACCCAAATTTCTTTCAGGAAATATGTTTTTTTGTCGTTACTTATAAAAAAAATGTCTTTTCCTTGATTCTGTCTCTCATCAGGGAGCTGGATGTGGAAGCCATGCGCGAGGCCGCTGCCACGCTCGTCGGGACTCATGACTTCAGCAGCTTCAGGGCGATCAACTCTGACACGCCTTTTAAAAGCCCTGTGAAGACGCTGGACGTGGTCGACATACAGCCAGGAAGCTCCTTTGCAGGTGCACACTTCCACAGGTAGACTACAGTATGTGTTCAAGTAGGCCAATCACTCCGACTACCTGCAGTCTGCACATCTGCCAACTTAGAAAAATTTATTGATCCACATGTTATTAGGTTTTTTTGGGTGCAGCACAACAATCTGTGGCCTCCTGTGGCTGGAAACGACTGATTATAGCAGTGAGAGTAAACTAAAATTGTATTGAAAGTCACTACAGTGCTACATCTGAGGGGAACTGCCGGGTTAGACGATAATTCTCTGTGGGTTTGTCACTACAAGCAACTCCTTTTCCATTTTATCCACTGTTCCACTGATGTATCCACCACAGTGATGGAGGGAGACATAGTACATGCATGATATTTGGCAAAAAAGCGAGTAAATGCTGGACTTAGGTTTGCTGGGTACCTAAAACCAACTAGTTTTTAGGGTAGTACTTGTAAGGTTGGTGGGCAAGAACTCCCAAGTTGCTGATAATGTACCTCCCAGTAATTTGCATGGCAGCTCTCCTGCCATTAATGTGTGTGAACGGGTGAATGAGAGGCAAAATTATCAAGTGCTTTGGAGACTATATAAGCACACGTCTTTTAATATTTGAATGTGTAAATAAGTACCAGTTTGCTAACAAATTTGCCATATCGATGTAAAACTAGACCTAGAGAGCCTCACAAATTCTACATTTTATGTGTTAATTTTACATTTTGTGAAATATTTTTGGAAATATTTTTAGGTGCTTTCTTGCTGAGAGTTAAATGAGAAAATCAATACCATGCGTGCAGTCTGGGAGGTGTGGAGATAGAGCAGCAGCTGGTTAGCTTGGCTTAGCACAGGGGGGAAACAGCTTGCTAAAATCTGCCAATCACCACCTCTAAAGCTCACAAAGACACATATTTTATTGATGCTTTCCTGTCCTACTTCTTGTAAAATTCTAACATATCACTGCAAATAAAATAAAATATATAATATAATATAATATAATTTTGCTTTTTATTATCAATACAACAAAAGATGTAGTTTAGGAAACTGCTTATGACTTCAGGACAACTGCTTTATGCTCTCTGACATAATAACACACCTATCTGTTGGATCATACAGGTAGAAACACTGTTTGTGTTAATTAATGTGTGTGTGATTGTATGTCAAGCAGGTTTGTGTACTTAAGACAATAAGGATCCAACATAATCCACAATGGAGAGTGAGGGTGAGAAGGGGGGAGACAGAGCGGGGGAGACAGAGGGCCATGTGGGCTTTGGGAGATTACCCGTCCTTGGGGGTCGCTCTGCATGCCAAATACCACTTTCATGGGCATTAATTATTTGCCCTGAAAATATGGTGCACAATATGGACACAGACAGACTGTGAGCAGAGTAAATGTCACCCAGTCCCTTAACCCCGACACACGTGAAGCACTGAGTTACAGATCTCGAACATATTTCACAGCATATTTGCACTCAAGCACATTTTCACCAAACCGAAGCCTTCTTTCCTCTTTTACTCTCTACAGAAGTCCCACGAATGACCTGATATGTGCTAACATTGGCCTCAGTCGGGTTATTGAAAGCCTACAGCTGAGCTTGTGTGTTTATTTTTTCATGAGGGTCACTATTCTAAGTAACAGCGATAAAATGAGAAGCAACTCATGAATTATTGAAAAGCCAAAGGTTGAACTAAATTTTTGATCCTAAAACAGGGAGATGTGAGGCTAAGTTCTTTGGTCTCCATTTGCCACAGGAAAAAATTGAGTTTTTTTTTTTCTTCCCGAAATACTTGATCTCATTTTCATACATACGTGAACAGTTCTATATTTCAGAGCTTTATGTGGGACATACAGCTTTTTACTGTAAGATTGTGCTCACTATGTTGGTATTTATTATAAAATTAATCTAAACAATAGTTGAGCCTCAGAGGGACGAGCACAAGCAGGAAGTGGTGGGATTTCTTTGGATGTAGGCGTAAGTTATATTATATACATGGACATTGTTGTACGAATTAAGTTAGATAATAGCACTTTATTTAACACCTTTTTGCTTTAGTCTCTTTCTGTGGCTGCAACTTGAAATTATTTTCACAACTGATTAATTTATCAGTAATTTTTAAGCCTCTGCACCAGATTTTAGTGGTCAAAGGTCACTGTGATCTCCCATAACACATTTCTGGCCACAAACTCTTAAGCTAATTATGACAAAATATCACACAAATGTCTAATTGGATAAAATCAGGAAGTGATGACAAAGGTCAGCTTCACTGTAATATCATAATGTTCTGTAAAAACACTTCTCTGACCAGTCTTCAACACTATAACTCACGAGAAGAAGGAGAGTTGAATGTAAACTGCAACTTGGCTACTTGGCAGAGACAAACACCCACAGGTTAATGCATATTTAATCTATCACGCTACCCTAAAGCCCAAGGTGACATCTTAAAATCGCTTGTTTGTGGTTTCCTTAAGCCACGGCTGAATCAAGAGATAGTCATGTCCCCATGGTTCCCAGGGGATGAATCAGACTGACTTCAGTGATCCCCTGACTTCTCATCTGGTGCCACCATGAGGTTGAAGCTTGAGGTTTTCAGTGACATGTTTCAACAGCTGTTGTATAGTTTAAAATTTGGTTCAGACATTCATGTTCCATTTAGGATGATTTATAATCGACTCTGTGATCCCAAGTTGAATTTCCCATCAGCTCAGTGCTGCTGTTTGCATTGCAAGCATGCCATAGTTTAACCTCGCAGAGCATCAAGCATTTGGTCTTAGCTGCTAAGTCTAGTTTTGCTTTTATCAGTATTTTACTTAAAAATACATATTGTAATCTATTTATTTGTTAGAATTATTATTGTGAGCTTGGTAGCATGTGGATGTAAGCACAAAACACCTCTGTGCACAAGTACAACTACAAAGATCTGCTAACATGGATGTAGAGTCTGGCAATTAATGTACTGGTGATAAACTGATTGATTAACTGACTAATTGTTTTACCTTGTCAACCTATGTGAGCAAAATCAACAACTTAAAATACTCTCATATCATGAGCAGAGAAGGGAAAAATACAAACGTATCTTATAGTTAGTTGCACTGAACATATTATACCATATTATGTGTTTCTATTTGTTAAATTAGTCGGATATACAGAGAAATACATGTACGACTGTGCAGTTGTGTGAATAAGTGAAGAAAAGGCAAAATCATCAAGCGCTTTGTGAAGGTTTTTTTAAAAAGTGCTATAAAACACAGGCCTTTTAATATTTAAATGTGTAAATAAGTATCTGCTTTCTAACAAGTTTGATTATGTGAATGCTGTGTTTACGACTTCTTTCATTTATTGCAGGTTTAACATAATAAAAATCGGAACATTTTAGAAAGCTTTACAAATTCTCACAATGCTCTTGTGATGAGACTGGAGAAGGTAATATACAAACGTATCTTACAGTTTGTCCCACTGAACATTACCATATTATGTGTGTCTGTTTGTTAAATTAGTCAGACACACATAGAAATGCATGTGTGACTGTGCAGCTGCTTTATTGTCATCTAAAGATAATGTCCCTCACAGAGTCCACGCGCTAACAGCTCCGCTATACAAATCTGTCTCTGCATTTCTTACATGTCACATGTAATCAGACAGCAAGCGCTGACTCAAATTTGCATTTGACCCAATTCTTCCCATGTGTCTGTTTGCTTCACTCTTTGCTCCCCAAAATAAAAGAAGTCAGGGAGTTTAGAGGAAGAACCAAAAAGGGCTGCTCTGACTTAAATGCTGAAATAATAAACATCAGGAAAAGAAGTTAAATGTCAAACTGCAAAAAAAGGAAAGAAAAGAAAATTTTCATATTTTCTATGGCATTACACATAATCCTGTTGGGCCTAAGCTGCAGTGCCGTATTCAGCATGTGACATTTAAACAAATCTGTGCACGAGGAGAGTCCCGGGCTCGATCTGATGTCTGGCATGAATGTCACATCAGCCTCAGTCCACACAGACGGGGATGGCATTGAAATGTCTGACAAAAGAGAGATAAAGGAGAGCCGCATCTTAACACATAATAGACACGAGACAGGATCCTTTTCAGCTGAAATGAGTCGTTTCAGAGTTCGGTCAAGACCAGTGAAACAAGTTTTTAAAGAAACAATTTGTATATATATGTTTATTTGTCTATTAGAGAAATAAGTAAATAGGTGTCTTCCTGATCTATACTCCTCCTGTATAATTGTTCTTATGAGACTGAATCATCCTACATCACAGCTGACAGCCATTCAGGATATACTGACATGACACTTCAACCCCTTCGGCAACATTTAACCATTCTTTATTATTGCACGTTCAGTCAGTGATGCTAAGTTGGCTTCATGCCTTCAGGACTTATTAATGTAACATTTCATGAGAAGTGTTTGGAGTGTGCCTTAAATACTTGACATTTATTTTATTTATGATTCCAGGGAGATACCATTCTGGGAGCTGAAATTTCAAAGTAGATCTTTTCTCTATAAGCAGGTTTGTTCCTCTTAATTTCTTTAAAGTGTGTTTCTGTGGATGTGTGTGATAGTTTTGCAGTTTATTGTGAGCAAGTAGCACCATCTGCTGGTGATGACTGAAATCTGTGGAATCATTCAGCATAAAGCGACCAAGTCATGTAGTCTCTTGTGATGTAGCCGTTAAGTACATGTAAGAGTAACAGGTGTTGCTCTGGCTGGCAGGTGCGGAGGATGACGGGGGCCTTGGTGGCTGTAGGCCAAAGGCGGCTCTCAGTGCCTCAGCTGAGAGAGATAATGGAGGCTCGAGACTCTCAGATCTACCCACAGGGTCTGGCTGCTCCAGCCAACGGCCTCTTCCTCGCCAGGGTGGACTACAGAGAGACGGGTGAGTAGGTCAGACAGAATAGATTCAGCAAAGCCCCAACATCACAGTTGTACAGAAAAAACATGGTTAGAATTAGAATGATGTTGGTGTGCACTATATATAAGTACTCCCACAGCAATAATAATTCCCATAGCAAGATTATTATTTTTTTAAATCTTACTTAAAACCTTGCAAACCTGAAGTAATCACTGATCATCCAGTATCATACTCAGTAGGGTAACTGAACTGAAACACCTGACAATGGATAAAGATCAAGAGCAAAATAAGGTCCACGGCCTTTTGCCCTAAGAGATGCAAAGAACGCTGTGGACAACACAGCAAATCTTGTGTTGCAGGATGATTGAGATTGAGATGGCAAAAACTAATTATATTTCCGCATTATCTTTGCCTTCTTATGAAACTCTGTAGTTCATTCAGATCTCAACAAATCAAACAATCTGAAAAAAGAAAGTACCGTAGCAGAGCTTTCTTAGAAAACTTTATATACACCGATCAGCCACACCATTAAAACCACTGACAGGTGAAGTGAATAACATTGATCATATTGGTACTATGTGGTGTTCTGCTGGAAAACCTTGGATTTTAACATCCATGTTGATGAGACTTAGACACCCAAATAAACATTGTCCCAGAACAAGCACACTCCCTCACGCAAATGGCAATCCCAAATGTCACTGGCCTACCCCCACAGTAAAATACAACCCACCACATGGCAAAGACAACAAACAATCAGGAACATCTTGAGGAACATGACAATGGCCCAAGATGTTGATTTGACCTCCAAACTTCCTAGACCCCATTCTGATCAAGCATCATCAGGATGCAGTGGAACAAGTTTGATTGACAGAGGCCCCACTGCACAAGCCAGAGTACCCAAAGGATCTACTGCCAACGTCCTGGTGCCAGACCCCATAGGACACCCTGAGAGGTCCTCTTGTCCATGCCCAATGGTTCAGAAAATTTTTGACCACATAATGGGGACCAACACAATATTAGGCAGGTGGTCATAATGTTATGCCTGATTGGTGTATGTGGCCTGCAGCAACGTTTACGTAGGTGGTACGTTTCAAAGTAACATCCACATGAATGCCAGGAGCCAAGGTTTCCCAACAGAACATTGACCAAAACATCACACTGCGTCAGCCGGCTTGCCTCCTTCCTACATCCTGCTGCTATCTCTTCTCCAAGTAAACAACATACTTCCATCCAGCTATCCCACTGCTCTTTTGGCAGTGGAAAGGGGTCAGCATGGACTCACATCTGCCGTGTTGGAGGTGCTCTGACTCAGTCATCTGGCAGTCACAATTTGGTTTAAAGTCATTCAGATCATTACACTGACTATTTTCTACTTCCCACCTCTGACAGCTGTCACTGTGATGTAAGGAGATAATTAGTGTTTTCACTCTATTTGTCAGTGGGTTAATGTAGTGGCTGATCGGTTTACATTGTTCGCTGCTTTTCACCATTGTCTACTATCAAATGTGGTTTAGTTTTAGTTTTGACTATGAGTTTTGATAGATACTCACAGTAGTTTCATTCAGTAGTTTCTGAGGTTGCAGTTGCCTTAGAGTTAAGAGTTTACATGCTTTGTGTCACTTTTATCAGAACATGTCTGAGTTCCCTCTTTGTTTCTGCCTCCTCAGACCTGCAAATGCCATCTACTGGGAACTCAACAGACTGACGCTACTTGAATATGTTAATTTTTTACATATTTCTAAACTATTGTATGAAATTATTTTAATAAAGTGTTTTTCTTTATATGTGTATTTTTTTCACAAATAGCCAAACATGACAGCTTTATTATGAGTCAGTGGTCGAACTGGATGTTACCATATTTCCACACTTAAATAAGCATTCGGCTCCATACAGGTGAACATCTACATGTTCCTTTAATTCAACATATTAAGAATACATAACTGTGTCCATGAACGCAGCTCAGCTACAGAAGAACCACACACCTTGAACCTATCATTGTCTACACATGACCTTCAGGTTACAACAACTTGCTTTAAGCCTGGTTAGGCAATGTGTACATTTGTGAACTGGGTTTTGTAGGTTCTCATTATTATCAAACAAGGTATACAACATGTGGGGAAGAGTGTTAAGTTCTATAGCCAAAACTGCTTTGTGTCCATGGCTCTCATACAGTGGCATTACAATATGGATCAACAAAGTGCACACACACTCTCACTGATAATGTATACATCCGAATGTCCAAAAAAACTGCATACACTGCTTCTTTACCCAAAAGTCTTTAAAGACCATTCATGTGGATTTTCAGCACACTGTCACTTGCTTCTAATTTGGCTGCATCTGTTCACTGAGTTTAATTATTTTCAGCAAGTTGTCCATAAATAGTCCATTAAAACCGGACAGCCACCGGCAGTCTTCTCTGTGCCGCTGGGAGCCAGATGAGGTTTGTAGAAGGTTCAGACTGACCAATCCCTGGTCTTAATGTTCCAGCGCATTGATCAAATACACCAGACATCACACATTTTCTTGATTTTTTGTACAGTCACCCAACTGATGTGAGGTTAAGCTGATTTAGGCTCACCGTATTCGATGTGCTGCGTCTGTCAAAATTGAACCTCATGAGGAATGTTTTTTGCACTTCTTAGAAGTGACAAACTCAATAATTCAGTAACACTATTTCTTTAACATAAAATTTTAAATATGTACACAAGTACATGTTTTCTATTCACGCGACCATGTTAGAGCAACACAGTGAATCTGATTAGCATAGGTCCTCTGGTCCTCAAGTCAATTCAACATTTGGTTTCAAGAAGATAATTCACACATCCTAAAGACGCCCATAATTCAATATATAGTCAAAATTTCAAGTGTTAGTCAGAATATTAAGCCCAATGTCTTAGAATATTAATAACAAAATCATATGTATATATAATGCACTTGAGGAAGGCATTGAGTTTTTTTTTTTTTAACTCACAATCCTTAATAACAGCACAGTCTGGGTGAAGAATGTAGCTGAGCTATAGTCCAACTGGAGACCCTGATTGAAAAGATTGTGTGGGACAATGAGACACAAAGGAAACGGATCACATCAGACCTTAATGGTTTTACATTTGGAACCAAAATGAGATTTTATGAGACAGATGGAAAAAAAGAAGACTAATGATTAATGCTCAGCGGCGGCGCCAAGTCTGTCCTGATAATGGCCATTTTGGTGTTTTAAAATGATATAAATAGCATGCGTGTGAGATGTGTGGTTGGCTCATGATCGATTACTGGCTAAACACAGAAACATCTAAATGTCCATGACTTGGAGTTAGTAGTGTGTTATCACTCTAGGCAGCCTGTTTTGGCATTTGACTACTCACCCTGATGCTAAAGCTGAGGTTATTTCAGGATTAATTTGTGTCACGTGAATACAGGTTGATAGTATTTGATAATAGCTATCACAGGTTGATAAGTTTGCATAGACCCTTGAAACCCCAACCATCACCATCAAAAGTACATATTTTAATGATTAAACTACCACTCAGAGCAGCATACCCAATTTCACCCTTTGTACCGATTTTGGTAGTTATAACAAAGCACAATAAAAAGCTGTAATAGTTCACATGATACGGTTACATTCAGTTATACTTTACTTTTAATATTAAAAACTTTGTGGCACATAGAATGCTTATTTTTCTATTAGGTTTTTTGTGTGAATCTCTTTATAGAATTGTATCATGCCACCACTACAGCAAACACTTGAAAGTGTTTTTTAAAATCTATGTGTATTTAATAAAAATGCCAACTATGCCTGCTTTTACAGCATCACAATACACAGCAATAAACTCATAGACTTTATTTAAAGAAGTACAAAGAGTGAAATGGGGTATGTTCCAGAGACTTACAAAATACTTGTCTGAGAGGAGACATATCCACATGTAAACATATGCTGTGTTTGTGGTTTTGCTCATTTCTCCAACAGCTAAAAAAAATAAAAGCATAAAACACTGTAGGAGCGTACAGTCCTCGGAGAGCGAAGAGGGGGTGGGTAGTTGGGCTGGCGTCCTTCATGCGATCACGCCGTTTTCTTTAGCTGGCAATTTTCTCAATTTCATCCAGATCATCTGTGTCTAGTTTTTCAATTCTTTTATCTGTAGAGGAAGAGATCATAGATTATGGGGGGTTTCATTTATGGAGATGACATCTGGCTGATTACTGCAAGCCACCATCTCCCTAAAGATTTTAAGCATATTTACACATATTTAAACAGATGTAATAAATGCAGCCTTTTAACTTGATCTTACGAGAATATAAGAAATTGATTCTGCTGTCAGACTTACTGAAATGCTCCTGGATCCTGTTGAGGATGTTCATGCTCATCTTGCTGTCCACCATGTTGATGGCCAGTCCTCTTTTCCCAAATCGACCTGTGCGTCCAATCCTGTGCAGGTATGTCTCGTTGTCGGGGTTTCCATCCTTGTCAACTGGCAAGTCAAAGTTGATCACCACGGAAACCTGCTCTACATCAATGCCTGAATGTAAAACAAGCAGGGAGAAAGATTAAATATTGCTAGAAACCAATGCACATCAGCAGTACAGTGACATTTGTACTTCAATTCTGTGTCAAAAATACTGAGTATGAATGACGGGATAATACATACAAGCATTTGCATCCCAACTTTCACTGTTGTGACAAGTTTTCAGGGTTTATATGTAGGACAATAACATTATTTCCAATTTTATTTGGATCCCCATTAGCTAATGTCAATGACATGAGCTACTCTTCCTGGGGTCCACACATAACACAGAACATCGTAAGACAACAGACACTTACAGATAAGACAATCACATACAAATTAATTTGAGCTCCTTTGAAGATGTACCATAAACAAGGAGCTTCACAATTAACACTAACAGTTTTCTTTTAGTTTTGCATTCCTGTGTTTATTATTAATCATCATTTCCATCCAAAACCAGTGAACAAGGCAGAACCTAACTCTTTTCATATATTAGGTAAAAAGAACCTAATATAAATGTAAATCCTCCCTCAAATACAGTGGGCTGGAAGAGGCAAAACAATAAAAACTCATACCGCTCGTGAAACTTTGACTGCATTGTACAAGAGATCGGATCCAATATTCAGCATCTTTACGATTATTGGAATTATGAAATTTTTGTTTGATAGTATTATTCTAAATTTTATTTAAACTTTTTTAACTTAAATTTTATTTTTACTGTAAATGTATACTGGTTCCAAATATCACTTAGTGGAACGCTTAACCTGGATTAATACTTAATAATTGGTATCACTATCATTCCTGACAAAAACTTTATAAGTCGACTCATATGCTGTACTTCTGTGTTTTTCATGCACAGAAAAATTAACGATTTGCAAAGATATCGTTCTCAAGAGCAAAACTGTGAATAAATACTGAGAGAATGCATTTTCTGAATGCGATCGCTGAATAAAAAAGTACTCATTCATTACCTCGGGCGCAGACATTTGTAGTGACCAGGACCTTCTCCTTTCCGTCTCTGAAGCGTTCAATGACGGCAGCCCTCTGCTCCACCTGCATCTCCCCACTGAGCAGTGCTACCTGGTGGCCTTCTCTGGACAGCTCTCCTGCCAGCCAGCCTGCAGTCTTCCTTGTCTGGATTACACAGAAGGAAAAGTGTGCTGTAGCTACTTCACCAGAAAGCTAGTTGCTCACGTCACAACTGATCAAATGTGAAAAAGTAACTTGGCAACAGTAGTTAACTCACAGGAAGAGCCAGAGTATAATTACACCTTGGCAAAAGCCGTTAGGTTATATGAGGCAGTAACTCTTCCAGTAAGTTAGCTAGTATTGCCAAGTTATTTTTTCACTTCTGGATTACAGAGAAAAGTCTCAGCAACAAATACTGTAGAACGGAAAATTCTGATAACATGACTGGAAACACATTTGAAAGGAAACTGTTGGGTGGATAGGAAAGGCCTTGTGTGAATTGAATGAACTCACATGGCAGAAGATCATGGCCTGGGCGATGGTGATGGCTCCGTAGATGTTACAGAGAGCTTGGAACTTCTCCTCCTTGCAGTTGCACAACACATAGTACTGTTTGATGGTATCCAGTGTTTCTTCTTCTCTCTTCAACTTGATGATGTTGGGATCTGGCACAATGCGCTGGGCGAAGTTCCACACCGACTCTTCAAATGTGGCTGAGAACAGCAACATCTGGCAGTTTTTAGGAAGCATCCTGTGTGGCAGAGAAGTGAGGAGTGAAAGGTTAGTAGCTTTAAAAATGTATTAATTTAGAGAAAGGTAAAAGGTGTCAAATTTTGAAACTGCTCACCAGTTAAGACTTTCGCAAGAAGAACTTTTTTTTTTCATTAGACTAACCTCTGGATACGGATACTCTGGTCCTGGTGACCCTGTGTAGCGATCATGACGTCAGCCTCATCCAGCACGAATACTTTAACCTTCTTGGGGTCGATAAACTTGAATTTACCACACCAGTCCAGCATGGTACCAGGTGTCCCAATAACTATCTGTTCCTGCAGTTTCATGCCCCGCTGCACTGGAACAGACACAAGGAGACACATGGCTATCAATAGGAACAGTTCAATCTATGACAGTACAGATGTTCCACAGTAGAAAGCAGAGAAACCTTACATTTATTTCCTCTAATGGCGTAGACTAGTTGGACCTCTGGATAATGTTTGCCCATCTGCTCGATCACCTTACCGGTCTGAAGTGCCAATTCATAGGTGGGTGACACACACAGGCACTGATGGAGACAGGAAAAGAGAGAAAACGAGATTTAGGTGTCGCCCGTTAGTTTTAAGTTGTCGGCGTCAAATAATTATTGTGAGAGGCAGCATAAGAGTGAGAGACAGAATGACACATGGAGAGGATGCAAGAGGAGAGTGTCTAATTTTGTCTAAAGCAAGTCACACGTATCAATTCAGGAACTTCTGAATTAATTTATATAATTTCTAGAATACTGAGGAAAGTGAATACCAACCTGGGGATATTTGTTGTTAGGGTCTACGTGGCTGAGCATGGCCAGGACAAAGGCAGCTGTTTTTCCAGTACCTGACTGCGATTGAGCAATCAGATTCTGTGGACTAGAAGAAACAGAAGATTAGTTTGCAAGTGCAGTCAGTGAAAAGGTGTTTGTTGTTAGCACCATAGATGACAAGTGCAAGGTGTTATTCAATGCATTTAAAAGTTATTTAACAACTCCTTGGTGTTTCAGCAAGTCTGCAGAAACACAACACTTTGCTAGAAGCCTACACAAGATGTACCGAGTGTGCATAGTATACTCACGGTTCAGCCAGCATCATCGGTAAGGCAGTTTCCTGGATTTTGGATGGCCGATTGAAACCCATCCCGTACACTCCCTGAAGCAGTTGTGGTTTGCTACGTAAAGGAGGAAACAGTTGAATGTCAAGTCTTGGGCAAAGTGTTTTACAGTTTTTCTCAAAGCACGTACTCACATTGTTTTTTGTAAACTCATCTTGTTGTGGGTGTACACAATTCATAAATTACCTATTAAACAGACTGACAGAGGGCACAATTATGCAGCAGGTGCGTATGCAAGTCTTGGTGGGAAAGCTTTCAGAATCAGAAATACTTTATTGATCCCCTAGGGGAAATTGCTTTGTTACACATGCTCCTAATCAAAAGTATTAAAATAAGTAGGAGAGTATAAAATTTATCAATAAAAATATAAACATAAGTAATATAGAATATATCCACC
>OMNN01098122.1:14446-28893 GCA_900302755.1 Chromis chromis
AGGTACATTCTACTCTTGTATGTGTGTATACAGTGTAATAACTAATACTACAGTTGAATTATGGATTACTGCACATAGAAATAGTTATTGCACAGTATTAAAGAGTCCAAAGTAAACCTATTGACTCAGAGTGTGAGACACTCAGAGTGAGGAGTTGTAAACTACATGCATGCGTCACTAAAGATGGAGTCTCCATTTCTGAAGAAATTGCTGATATCTAGCTATTTCGCATGTGAAAGATTTACTGAGTACCACTACCCCCTTATTACCTGTACTGTGCACAAGCAATAATATGCACAGGATAAGCTAAAAGAGTGCTGATCACTTTTTGTTCCCCATTAACAAAGCCAACAGAATGGGCAGTGAGCAGACAGTGAGAAGATAAACACTAAATCTGACAACAACAAAAAAATCAGATTAGAAATGCATACGGCACCTTTAATGCTAAACATGATATAATACATGATTCCCGTTTTAATGCAGCGTAACAAGTGAACTAGAAAACTAGATTCACTCACAGTCGCAATTCTTCAAATGACTTGACAGAGTAGAGCGGAGAGTTGGGATCCTTCTGAAGAACCTCCACTTGATTTGTTGTATTGACAAGATTATTCCGGATCAACTTGTTTAACAGTGACTGCGCCGCTTTGTCATCTGAAACGACAAGTTACGTGGTAAAACCTCTTACAAAACAAGAAACAAGCAAGCATCCAATACATTCATCTGATATAGAATGACAAAATATCACAGGTTGATGAATATTTTTTAAGAATGTAAACAATACACCCACTCACCTTTGTCGTCATCATCTGTAGACTTGACTCCTTCTTCACCTTCTGACTTTGCAGCTCCACTGCTGGATTCCGTTACGTTTGCAACCGTGCCTGCAACAAATAACACTAATATTTACATTTTTGTGATTGCTAGATTCTGAATACTGCATCCCAACCCCATTCCAGCTGTATGCACTCACCATTTTCCTCTGGTTTCTCTTTTATTTGAAGGCTGCCTATCTGTAAGGAAGAACATCAACAAATTGAGAGTTATCCATCTGGGGAAGCAAAGCGGGGCTCAGTCGGGGTAACTTATTGGTCAGTAGAGCTACTTTGGGGCCTCTTGCATCATTTACCTGCTAGCCAGCTAACTGCTAAAGCTAGTAGATCAGTGAGCACGCAGCATTCCAGCTCCAGCTAACCCAACTTAGCTCTGACGCCAAGCCGGTAGTTTCGATTTACAAGCTAACGAAACTTAACGGAGACAAGCAGCCACAGGAAGGAGTTTAACCACTGACAGCGCTCTCAGTGAACACTTCCAACAGCCCAAATTAAAAATGTACACCTCATTTTCATTTACATTGTGGCACAGCAGGCCAAAGCATCCTCCAAACATGCTAACAACAGGTTAGCTCGTGTTGCGTAAGTTAACGCTCACCGATTCCGCCGCGGCTTCTTGCTCGTCCACCGCCTGCGCCCAGGAGTCCGTAGCCATTGTGGGTAAGTTTCTTCTGTAATTATTATACTCGTGATAAGTCAACTAGGAAATATAGCTCAGACTGTAGGGTCAATAACGTGAAAGTAACTATTTTCCACAATGGCGTGCCGAAACCGATTCTGGACAACTGTGCAACTGTTTACGTCGCCCGGGTGAATACAAGTGCCGGAAAATAATAGTTCCGGTCTTTACGAAAGTTCCTACCCAGAAAATAGAGCGCCACAAGAAGGACTGGCTCTTAGTTTAAAAATGTAAACAAAAAATTAAATGTGTGGCACTTAAAAATCTATATGGAGCCATTTAAGTTGAAAATCAACCGATTGGAGGCTAAATCTCTAGAAACAGTGCTTTATTCGGCCTGTGGATGGAGCCAGACTGCTCTGCAAAGACTCACTCCTGCTAAATAATGTATATGCCTGACTGTGGAATAGAAAAATCTGAACACACACACACACTCTCTCTGACAACAAATATACTGCAGGTCTTTTTATTTATAAGCCAAGCAAGAGCAAGAGGCTGGGCAGTTCACCTGCTCTAAAATGTCAAGAAGGCCAACTGAAGAACCTCTTTATTTAGCGAATGGTTCTTTATGTAGTTCTGTAAAGTACAAAAGGTTATTCAGTTTTATTGGACATATTTGACTTGTCCAGGAGCCAAAATATTAAGTATATTATAATGAAAGAGGCACAGGAATACTGCAAATCTTACATTTGAAGAAGTAATTCTTCAATGGCATCACTGTTCAAACTATTTTCTGTTCCAGTTGGATTTTCTGTCTAGAAATTACCTTATTGTAATTTCCTCCCTACATCTCAGTATATTTGATCGTACATTTGTTTGGTAATATGCACCAGTGATGTACTAAACTATTTTAAACAGGTTAGTGCCTTAAGGAGGCTCCATCATTTTTATCTGGTCCCCTGAGATCAGAGGCAAGAATCTAGTTACAATACCTGTAATATTTCAGTCAGCATTATGCTTTCATCTTCAATTTTCCCTAATTAATTAGTATGCAATTAAACCAATACAAATTATTTATAATGTAACTAACTTGGAAATTTGGTGTTGGCCGTCACACTCCCCCTAGAGGTTATCCCAAAGCACTGGAAGATCGCCACAGCATTTAGATGTGCTGAGATAAATTGATTGGATCCCTTAAAGTCAGACTGATGTTAAGTTTTACCACGTTTTCAGTTCAGTACTGTAAACATGGAATACACATTTATATCAGTGCATGTGCTGTGGATTTCGTAATGCAGTGTATGCTTCAGAAATAAGTTTCTCTTCAAAGTTCTCATCCAAGTAACTAATTAAAAATACTATTCCTCTCCTCTGATTTCATCTCGATGCATCAAACTGAGTCGGGGTAATTATCGACAGCCTCATCGAAATGATGAGGAAGGAAACCCCAGATAGATAGATAGATAGATAGATAGATAGATAGATAGATAGATAGATAGATAGATAGATAGATAGATAGATAGATAGATAGATAGATAGATAGATAGATAGATAGATAGATAGATAGATAGATAGACCACCAAATCAAGAACCTCAGGAGCATGAATGAACTGCTGTGATGCAACCACTGTATCATCATCATTAAAGAGTAACAAGCAGTCCTGAGTGAGAGAAGCTGGATTCCAGGATAAAACAAATTCCATTTGAAAGTGTAAATCATTGCAGTATTTTTACACAGTGGGTTCATGTCAACCACATAGTGAAACAACAAACCAGTGCCAACAAGTTTTCAGATAAAAGTCCCTAAAATTTATTTCTCAAAAACACATTGAAGAGAAACTGAGCCACTAAATAAATCTGATTTTTTTGAAATTGTTGGACCCTGAGTACTTGTGAAGGATTCAATACGTATTAAGTTCCAGCGACTCAGCATTTGCTAACCAGGACTATAGCTGGTTTAGTGAGTGTTTACACAGGAAAGTACAAAACTTGTAAATGGATCAGTTTTAGAGTTTTGACTTAGTTTAAGGATAAAGGATGGTGAATATTAGCTTAAAGTAAGACTGAGGCTTAGAGCTACTCAGGATATGCTCTTATTCACTTTCTTGCAGGGAGCTACACAAGGTGAGACAGCTGATAGCATTTTAAAAATCAGGCTGTTAATAACAAGCTTTTGTAGTAGCTACTTATTTCAGCTTAGATCAGAGGGAAACAACTAGATAGACAGTGTCCAAATTTTTTAAATATTATTAGCGGTTACATGTGACATTTTTTCACAATTGGCCAAACCTTTTATTTTAACTCTTTGGTTTCTATCAGGATTAAACTAATTTAATACAACATGTTTATTAGTGAACTTAAAAGGAGTTGCTTGGAACAAAGTCAGACTCGCTGGTTCCCCATTTTTTTTGGTGTTTTCTCTAAGATAAAGAAGCATTTTGCAGTTTTTACAGGATTTAGCCTATTGACTAATAAAGTGTGCCATATTTTTGATATTTCTGAAGGTTATCCTTCCTCCCAGGCAGCCATTGCCTTCTAATGATTCCAGTGTGAGGGTCTGAGTTTTAACTTTACATTCCACAGTTAAAAGATTCAACCGTTAAAAACAACTGAAATCTTCTTCAGTTGCACAAATTTGAACAGAAACTGCAGATTTATTTTTTAAAAATCCAACATTAATTTAGATTTTTACAGCATGTCGAACAAATCTGCCAATGTGGTGAAAATATTTAACCTTATTTCAGCTATTTTTTAAATTCTAATTTCCAGTGATTTTTCTAGGACAGCCAATTCTGCTTTTAATTAATTTTATTTCCAGTTTTTAAAGGGTAATCTGATGCATTTCTTATTTCTCTTCCTACCCCTGTGGTTGAAAGGTGCTACACTAACACTGTATGTTGCTTTGAAGGCATTTTTAGTGTTTTGTCTTTATCTTGACGGTAGATAGAGGAGAGATGGTGAGAAATGAGACGAGACAAAGATGAGGTTGGCATCTTAACCCGCTTTAAGTTGTAGCTTCACAGTAAAGACATGTGAGTAGTATCACGGATCTCATTTTACTCAAACTGACTTCTTTCTATATTCTTGTAAATACTCAACACAGCATTGATGGTTCTACTCTTCTTCATGATCGAGTTGGACAAACTTTTCAGTCATGACACATGTAGTCTTTGTTGCAAAATTAGCTGCTGCAGCATAGATATCCCAGTTTGGTGTTTTAGTGGAAACTAGGCTATCAACCAGAGTCGGCCTCCACTAAGGACCATGCAGGAGCACTTGGGGTCACCTCTGGAGCACGACTGCTGTGGCTGGCTGCTCCTTAATTGAATTCAGAATTGATTTCACAAATTTCGCCTGCTCCACTGGGACAGATAGATAGATAGACGATGACAGTGGCTTTGGATTGTGCTGAAGGAGATTACATTGATCTCCGTTCTGTTGTCATGCAACGCCTGCTCCGTGTGTGTGCGTCAGTTCAAGTTTCGCCTGCGCACATGTATGTGTGTGCATGCGTTAGTGGGAGTGCGCCAGCGTGTTGGAGAGGATACAGCGAGCCTCTTAGATCGTCAGTTTGGAGACAAATTTGTCAAAGGCTTGAAAGAGCAGAGTTTATTGTTGCCTCCAATCAGCTGCCTTGCCGTAGGTATCCATGGCAACTGAAAGAGTAAAAGTAAGGTTTGAGGTCTCCAGAGAATTTGGAAGAGACACAGAGAAGGACTTTGTATTGCCACATAAGGACTCATTTCAAGCGCTGAATATGACAGAAAGGATATCAAAGTAGAGTGGTCACAGGGTGAACAATCTGAAGAAAAAATGAACACGCAGCCCACGAATACATAATGTAAGATCACTTAAACACTCCTCCATGCTTATACATTTACAGGCTGTCAGTGTTTGTGTAGGCAGCTTATATACGCTCTTATATTCTCCATAAATTTAGACAGGAGCTCTTCAGCGGGGCACTCACACTCACACCTTGAACTTGTGTCCTCAGGTAAACGGATGATCTGTCTTCAGTTAAAAATAAAGAAAATAATGCAATAAATAATAAGAAATTGTTAAATGGGAATTTAAAGAGAAAAAGGAGGTAGAGGAGATAAAATACGTATTCATGAGAGAAATTTAAACTCTATAGTGCTTTTTAGTGCTTCTTTTTCAGTCTATCAAATAAAGATAATTAGTTGTTCATAACTGAGATGCTGTATTTAACCACTACATCTGGAAAGTATACTATATTGGTACTGATGATTGTTTTTTTTGTTTTTGGCGGAAGGCTCTCAAATAATCAAAAGACTTCCGCTCACCTTTTCAGATTACATGGACAATGCATGAACACAACAAATGTTTTGCATAGTTTGCATGGGTTCCTTTTATACTGCATCGGTGTACATAATAAATTTGCCTACTTTCTTTAGGAAAATGCAAAGTGTTTGGAATTCAGCAATAATTTATTTTTCCTTGGAACCTAAATGTCAGCTTTATTTCTATGCGGTATAATCGTGTGTCATGTAATCCCATGTGGGACGGTCCATTTCAATGATGACACGAAAATAAAAAATTAATTCAGTTGTCCATTCAATCATTCATGCATCGCCTCGAGGAGGTTCTGAACTGTGAAAGGGTGAAAAAGCGGTTCACCAGCAGTCAGATGTGCCCTTCAGCTTTGGATGCAAGTATAAAAGTGTTGGATGGTGTCAAATTCTAATCAACTGACAAGTTATTTTCATTCTAAAGGCACCTCATCATAGCAATCAAAAATTGCTTATTGTAGACAATTAGTGAAGAAATTATTGATCCATTCTTGCACAATGTGATTGGCTGACCACAACAGATGATTCACATTGGTATAGGATAACAGTCCCTGCAGACTAAAGAGGCAGTAACAATGTGGTAACATGGCAAACTTACAGTCGGCAAAGAGAAGGCCATCCTTGCAATAAGGGCTACAATGCACACAGACAGAAGAAAACTGGCGGCCATGAAGCTGTAACAAGTACAGACAAGCAGAACTGAACAAGAGGTAACAGGCTTAGGCGACTTAGCAACAGACAGTCTGGGAGAAAGTACTGACTGTCCTCAGGAGCTGCTCTGCTGACAGATGATGGGGAAAGGTGAGACTCGGTGGCGATAACTAGTGGACAGGTGCAGAATGACAACTCTGGAAAGACAGGAGACATTACAGCAGGTTTATTTTTAAGCGTTTTTCATATACTTTGATGCCTCAAAAGTTTTTCAGCTTGTTATCTGGTTACATTCAGTAGATGTTAGCATTAGTATTTGTTTAGATTGGTGTTTCATGCAACCAGTTAATAATAATAATAATAGATTTTATTTGAAACACTTTACATTGTAAAAAACAACAACTCAAAGTTCAGTCCAATATTCACTCTTCTTCTGGTTTAGTTTGTTAGAAATAATTCTAAATGGAACATCTTTAGGTTTTGGAATGGAAAGGTTAGGTTTTGGAAAGAACCGTCGCCTCACAGCTAGAAGACCCCTGGTTCGCGTCCCGGCCTGGGCCTGGGATCATTCTGTGTGGAGTTTGCATGTTCTCCCTGTGCAGCGTGGGTTTTCACCAGGTGCTCTGGCTTCCTCCCACAGTCCAAAGACATGCTGAGGTTAACTGGTGATTATAAATTGTCCGTAAGTGTGAATGTGAGTGTGCTTGGTTGTTTGTCTTTCTGTGTAGCCCTGTGATAGACTGGCGACCTGTCCAGGTGTCACCCTGAGTCAACTGCGATAGGCTCCTCCCAGCAACCCTACAGAGGATTAAGCAGTGTATAGACAATGGATGGATGGAGAATTGGTGAGGCATAACACTTGTTGATGATGAGACCAGGCCACTTAGTTCCTACTTCAACTCCAACATGCTACAGAGAGTTGACTAGTACTGTTCTTCCACGACATTTGTTTTTTACCTGATTCTGTACAGTGGGGTTTTGTCTCTTCGAAATAGGAAAAGGGCTTTCTCCAGTTGATACTAATTTGCACATAGACGTGTGTATAAAGTATGACTGTATGTTGTAGAGATAGATTTTCAATGAATAGAACCAGAACCATGAAGAACAGTCCCATTACACAAAAGTCTGTGGATACAAACTAGTGCAGTGCTTGTTTAGAATATGAAATATATAAATATGAAAAAACAGATGAAGTGAGCCTAAGGAGCAGAGAAAATGTTAAGTGAGCACACCACTGTTTAATAATCCAATGGAAACTCAACTTTTATTTGTCATGTAATCTCTCATAACCACCTTAATGATAAAGCAGACAGCGGGAAAGCTGATACGTTCTAAGGATGACACTAGAAAACTAGAAACTATACTTAAAGGATGAACGTAGCTTCCACGTGTGAAAAGTGAAGCCAATGCAAAAGTGACTTAAACCTGAATTCTTTCCAAAGGCCAGCAGGGGGCGACTCCTCTGGTTGAAAAACAAGTCTGATTGTATAGAGGTCAATGAGAAAATGGCCCTACTTGTCACCTGATTTCCTCCCTTAGTAAACATTGTCCAAATGAATGTATGATCTCAGTTGCTAGTTTAAAGTCTCCTTCAATACAGCATGATGTTCATTTTGTGAATTCTAGTAATATTTAGAGTAAAATAGATGATAAAGCAGTGTATGCTTTCGGGTGTGGCTACCTTGTAATTGACAGTGTCCTCGAGTTCTTAATCACATCTACTGCTTGCTCATCATGTATGGTTCTGAAAGACCAACATGGTGACAGCGAAATTCCAAACTCCAGCCTTAAAAATGTTAGTCCGCAATCCATAGTTTGATGTTACGGTGGTTACGTCCACCTTTAATACGGTGAAAATATGCTGTTGTGAAAGCACAACAGAAAACAAGCTTTTAGCCAGAATATGAGTATTACTCAGCTAAACAACTTCACACTCAGCACTGCACTTCCTCGGGTCCTCAGCAACACACCACCAGCCAAGTGTGGAGTAGATCGGATGAATGTTTGTCGACGACGAAGGTGAAGAACAGACACATATAGAGACACCTTCCTTTCTCATTAGATGAATTTATCTATCCCTCTGCTGTTTGTAGGTCTGTTCTTTACTTGATACTTGATAGTCTGAATATTAGTGAAAAGCTAATAGTCACACAAACATCGCTACCTCTAATTAATGTATTCATCCCTCTCAGTGAGGCTACCATCGTGGTCCCATTAAGCCGAAGAGCTGGCTGTGATAATACTGTGTAGTGAAGGCAATGCCACATGTAAAACTATGCAGCAGCTGGAGTCTGTCTCCTCTGCTTTGTTCGCTTTTGTCTTTAACATGACAGCGTTTGGGTGTCCATCGGCAGCTAATTAATCAGAATCAAAGGGAGACAAATCCTGTAAACATCGACAAGCTGTATGCACAGGTCCATAGGTGATGGAGAGACAAGCAGAGGGGGAGAAATGGAGATTAAGGGTGGATTCTCCCCAGACCTCGTCTCCCCACTTTCTTCTGGTGGAAGTCATTAAGATTCATACCCCTGATCCTTCACTCTGTGCGGCTCCTCTCTGCTTGCTCCGTGCATCTCTAGCAAGAAGAAAAAAAAGAAAAAAAAACAGAACCTGCACACCCACGCCAGAATTAAAATGGTGATGCAGCACTTGTTTTCTGTCAACAAGAGAGAGCATACTGAGAAAGAGAGAGAAAGTGAGATAGCATGAGATAGGGCCAAAAGAAGTGGGAGAGAGTGAGAGAGGAAGGGGCTGACAGCTGGTTGGTATTCCTGAGGCTTAGCCAGGGAGGCTGATAGTGCAGAGTGGACATCACCAAGGAATTTCAATGTGGAGACAACGGCTTGCTGTTGTCAGAGCCTTTATAGTTGTATGTAGTGTTTTCTAAACTACTGTGTGTTTAATATAATAAAATCTACTCCGATCAGTAATGGATCACCATCATAACGTTCACTTATAAAGCATGGTTAATGTATTTTACATGTATTTCAATATACCCCTCACGAATAGCATTTTTCTGTTTATTATATGTGTTATAGGACAGTGGACTAAACAAGCCTCCTGGACACAACTTAAGCACTTTTCATGGATTTAAATTACATCTTTATTGCTTATTCAGAATTCAATTTTAACTTCTTACCAGCAGTGATGTTATTTGAAATCCTATTTAAATTTCTCACTTTTTAAAATTGAATAGGGGAGCCTAAAGTTTCCAAAGATATAGAATCTGTCAGGCAGAATTTTACTTAAATGAGTCTAAAATGATGTGCAACAAACAAATTTGATGGAATGGTGCAGTCATAGAAAAAAAATGTAGTCTTGGATTAAAATATTGAACATTTGTCTGTAAACATCATCAAACGCCGGAAAATAATGCATGACACCATCAGATAAAGCTGAATATGATGATTTAACAAACCTTTAGGCTTCTTAAGAGAAAATCATAGTCACACTGAATGTTATGGGGTTTCAATGGAGGACTAACCTTCTCTCCTCTGGAAATCTGTTCAGTATCTTAAATAAAATTCACAGAATGAATTTAAAAAATCGCTTATTCTGGTTTGGCATGTCAATAACAGGACATGTACAGTAAAAGGCTGCTTGGCCATCAAAATCAGTAACTACAATTCTGTGCATTTTAGTTAAAGGGCTGCTATAGTTATTTTCAACCAGAGCAAAAATATTCAAACAGTGTTGTTTTTCATTTTAATCGATAGTTCTCTGATGGTTTCTAATCCTGCCTCATGTTCGAGCCCACCTCAACGGTGGCTGTCGAGTGAAAAATGGACCAGTTCTATAAATACTCTCTCAAAAGAAATGCTTCCGTGTTCCATTCAAGTATTTCACTAGTGAGTACTTCATACTGTTTCAAGTGACTCATACTACAGATCAGCTGGGTAGATGGATTTATCGCCAAGATATGAGAAAGGTAAGAAGGAAGGATGTGTATGTTGAGACTCAGCCTCAGCCTCCAGGATCCAGCACAGCTTTAGTCCCAAGTTTGGCCGAGCAACCACGAGCATCTGGATCCAGCCTCCCTCCTTTCTCCAGGGGAGACCCAGCTCTCACTAAACCCGACCAATTCACTCAATAAACAGCTGGATTATTACATAACACGTGGTGGGGGCCAAATAGCCCTGAGTTCTTTGAAAAACCTGAAAAGGGATTATGCCGGCTTCTCATTTGCTCACGCAGCTCGAAGTTCAACAGTCACTGACAATCATGCGGCCATGTTCATTCATCTACTGGGGCCAAAGAGCTTCAAGGCTGTCAAGCCGCGGCTCAACAATTTTCAATTCCTTAATAATTTATTGATGGCGGGCAGTCAAATTGCATATCAATAATGTAGAAGGGCTCAGTACAATGTTGATACAAAATACCCTTTCAGTCGGGCTCATTCATGCTCACAGACCTGCAGACATATGTACTATGTTTAGTCCCACGTGGTCCAGCACTGGCACATTGCATGAATACAATCTGCATCAGTGAACTGTGTAATGTTAGTTGATGATGGAGCCGCTAAAATATGCTTCTCATGTTTTGTTTTTACGAATCAGTCTTTGAAGACGCACGCAGGATAAAGCCCCAGAGGTGAGGAATTGAGCTTCTAATGTGTGAGATGCAAAGAGCAGCAGATAGCTTCACTACAAAGACACTGATATGAAAAATAAGGATAAATTAGCTGTATATATTCTTACCCCTGTCTCCAAATTAATACTTTTTTGGGTCTTTAGCACTATATTTCTGTGCAAACCTGCAGGAAGAAAGTTTGCAACATGTTAGCAAGATTTTACACATACATGACCACCAGTGCTCACGGACGATTGGACCGCTATACTGTGTGTTTGGGCCCGAGCCAATCACGCATGTAGGACAAATTAAGTGACCAATGGCGGATTTCCATCTAGGTCAGCATCTTTTATTCAGGAGGCACGCGTACACAGTTACATGCCATCCCGCCCCGGGGGCCCTGCGGAGACCCACTCTGCCATAGAGAGATGGCCCACCATTTTGTTCTGTTTTGAAAATGATCTCCATGCATGAGATTAGCTGGGGGGCCTGCGAGCTCTTCCCTTTGTTGTGTATCCCAGTTTGGATATTTCCCGGCTGGTGTCTGTGAGTGTGTGCAGGGTGCCGTGCATGCATGGTGCCAGGCTGCATTTGTGCGTGAGCGTGCATATGCTCGTGAGTGTGTTTAATGGAGGTTTTGCTCATTGCAGGGGCTAATACGATCTCGAATGAGACACCCAATGCCCGTTCCGTGTATGAAACTGTAGTGCTCTGCTGCTGAGCTTGAGGATAACACTCGTAGCATTTCAATCTGTCTGCAGTGTTTACAGCAATGCACACTTTGCCAGACAAACCCTACACTTTCGTGCATGCAGTAGATGCCTGTGTGTTGGCGAGCAAGGAGGGGTCAGAGGTAAAACATGGCATTTATTGAGGTCACTAACAGCTCTCGTGGTTGCCTTTTTCTTGAACTGTTCCTGACCCTGCACTGGTGCATTGAGCGGTAATGTATTCCCAGCACTTAAACATACATGGGGGGGAACTGTAACAATGAAAGAAAGCGGCTGCATTCGTCGGCTTGGTGTTTTAGACGCAAATAAGCTTTCAAAAAGACAACTAGCTTCCAACGGCACCAGAAAAACCCTCATATTAAACGTATACAAGCGAGCGCACGAGTACGTAAAGTTGGTTTTAAAGCATTATGATGCCACTGCACCAAAATGTAAAAAGCTGTCTCTCTCAGCCGTTGGTTTCCCTCCACAGACTTAAAGCAGCAACAAAGCAACTAGACAGAGAGACAGAGAGTGAGAGATAGAGCGAGAGAGAAACTGGGGAATGTGGTTGCTATAGTAACCATCTGGTGGGTCTGAACTGTTTCTCCCTGGCATTCATTTCATCATATTGAGCCCCTGTCTCTCTTCCTCTCTCTACCTCCACTCTCACTTTTGTTTATCCCCCTCTTTTCCTCCTTCTCTCCTGGCTCTCCATCTCTCTTATCTCCTCATCTCCATCTCGTGCTGCTCTCCCACTCTCTTCCAGGCTGCCTGCCCGCCGCCCTTCCTCCTTCTCCTCCCTTTTCTCCAGCACGTTCGTTGCAAAGCAGCGAGAGAGAGTGTTAAATGTTAATGCAGAGGGGGTCCTTCCATCTCTGAATTTTTGGCTCTCTGTCTTTTTTTTTTTACATCACCTGGCCCTGACAGACCCATCTGTTAGACCTGGACCTTTAATAACAAAGCATGAGGGGCAATATCCACAGTGCCAGAATCTGGGTGGGACCCAGGCTTTTGGTGATGACTAAAAGCTGGACCGATATCTGAGAGCAAACTTGCTTGAAAGATTGACGTCATCTGTAATTAGGATTTAGATGAAACCAAAGTGGCTTTCACCATCATATCACAGGCAGGGCTGCTTTTTTGGTCAAATATTGGGATGCAGCTCGGCCAAAAGAGAAAAAAAGTGACGTAAAACCCCTTCTCAGGAGCACACAGAATATTCCAGTGTGGTGTCGAAAGGGATATTTATTTATTTTTCCAAGCAGGACTGCATTTCCTTTTTCCCCCTCCTATCAGCATTTGTCCTTGTGAATTCCCAGCAGAGTCCCAATCAGCGAGAGAATACCTGACCCCAATGCCAAACGAGCTCACCCACCACGTAGATGCATGTGCGCACAGACGTTTGTGTGTGTGTGTGTGCGCTCGCAAAAAAAAAATTAGAATACATACACACGAATCCGTAAACCACACAGATGCTCACATGCAGTGGAATGAAATGCAAATGTTGCCTCATCCATTTGCATGCCGTACACATTTTATCACTGCGTCACATAAAGCCCATTGATTCACACCAAGAAAGAGAGAGAGGGTGCCTCAGTATGTGAGGTCACGGCCGTTTCCAGAAACAAAGGTCAGATTCAGGAGTTTGATGGAGAGGAGCTCTGTGTTTCCACAGTGTGAGTGTGTTAGTTGGTGTGTATGTAGCTAACAGGGACTTCATAGGGTGTGGTTTTCCCCCTCTTGTCAGTGACCCATAAATTCCCTCATCCCAGTCTTTCCGGCTTGATTATCTCTGTCTCCTTCCATCCTTTATGATGCTATTCTTCTTCTTCTTCCTACCTCTGCTCCTGCACCTGCCGGAGCTTATGTAACCGACAGCTATCCAGAGTTTGACTTTCAACTGCCCCCTTTCACAGCGCTGGTGATTACTTTCTCATGAGTTCTCACTACAAAACCCATTTTCCATAATATTATCCAAACAGTAAGTGAGTAAATGAAACTTCTCGCCACATTAATGACAATAATGGAGGATCTGTTTATTGTAAAGTGTCTTCAAGCAGTGAGGGCCACCCAGGAAAAAGTCTGAGCTTGAATCTGCTGCATGTCTGTGACTCCAGCAGTTGGACTTTGCATCTAAATATGCTAAACATGTCATCTGAACTCGAGACAAGTCTGTGTGTTTATCTGGCAACTTGTATTAGTTATGTAAGCTGGAAATAATATGCTATATTATCCTTACTATAGCTGGGAATACAAAGATTTCTGTTGAGATGACAGATACACCGATCAGGCATAACATTATGACCACCTGCCTAATATTGTGTTGGTCCCCCTTATGTGGTCAAAAATGCTCTGAACCATTGGGCATGGACAAGAGGACCTGTCAGGGTGTCCTATGGGGTCTGGCACCAGGACGTTAGCAGTGGATCCTTTGGGTACTCTGGGTTATGCAGTGGGGCCTCTGTTAATCAAACTTGTTCCACTATATCCTGTTGATGCTTGATCAGAATGGAGTCTAGGAAGTTTGGAGGTCAAATCAACATCTTGGGCCATTGTCATGTTCCTCAAGGTGTTCCTGATTGTTTGATGTTTTTGCCATGTGGTGGGGTGCATTTTCCTGCGGGGGTAGGTCAGTGACATTTGGGATTGCCATTTGCGTGAGGGAGTGTGCTTGTTCTGGGACAATGTTTATTTGGGTGTCTAAGTCTCATCAACATGGATGCCAAAATCCAAGGTTTTCCAGCAGAACCCC